>JANQAP020006657.1:0-11711 GCA_026874005.2 Erythroxylum coriaceum | reverse complement strand
TAACTAACACCATAAAATTTTCTAACTTAATCTTAATTTCTCCTTTTAATTCCATCAATCTAAGAAATAAACTCCTCTACTCATAGACATTCTAATTAAATCCTAACTAATACAAATTAATCAAACTCAACCTCAAAATAAACTGAACACATGCTTATTTAGTGAGAAAAAGAATCGGGGCCCAACATTATGAACACTATAGCCCTTAATAATTTATCCATAAAGTCTTGAACTAAAGGAACAAGGTTTTTAGTTTTATGGTTACCTTGTCCAGGGCTCGATAGTCTACACATATGTGCAAGGCTCTATCTTGCTTCTTTTATAACAACATTGGAGCACCATATAAGCTTTGGATGGTTGGATGTATCTTACTTCCATCAATTCTCTAAGTCACTCTATAACTATATCAATTCCAATGGTGACTTCTTATAAGGGGCGCAGATAGGAGGAATAACACTTGATATTAACTTGATCTTATAATCAACTTTATGACGATGAGGGAGACTTTTTAATAACTCTTTCAACATTATATCTTTGAATTCTCTCAATATTTTCGCAAAAGCATCCAAACCTTCTACCATATGGTCTTCAACAATTTCCCACATAGTTACAACATAAGTTTCCATACCCTGCTTAAGGCCTTTCTTGATGGTTATGGTAGTGATATGTGCTACCATTTCTATTTTGTCCGCCATTCCTTTATTGGTCCTTCAACAATTTATATAACATCAATTTTGATCATTCAATAACACAATCCCTCTAAAATGAGTGTATAACACTACTTTTACTGCCTTGAAGAATCAATGCCCAATATCAAGTCAAAATCATTAAGGGGTAACAGCATCATGTTACTTTCCCACGTTAGCTTCTCATACTTAGTGGTACATTGTATATAAGTCCTCCTACAACTTGTGCTTTCTTCATGGGAGTTTTCATTTTTTAGAGATCTTTAATGGAACATTGTATATAAGACATACTACAACTTATGCTTTCGCTGTGGGAGTTTTCAATTTTTTAGAAATATTGCTCAGTTTCATCCCCAACTTTCGTACCATTCATTATACAACATAGGAATAAAGGGCACTCATATCCAATATAGACATAAACTCCTTTCCATTGATTTAGATTTTCATATATATTAGGTGTTCAGAAGGACTCACTTTAGTACTTACCACGTTGAGTAAGCAAATGGGATTAAGCCTCACTTCTAAATGATCACTTTCACCCTCTATATTTGCTATTAACACATTTAACTTATTCCTTCTTAGACAATTGTGGGCATGATAAAGGCCACTGTATAAGAAATAAAAAAATTCTTCTTGAAAGATTTCTCTCCTTATTAAGGTTGCCCCATTTGTTTAGACTTCCTTTTGGGATCATTCTCCCTCTTGTCACTATAGTCCTTCCTCTTCTTTCCTTCACCCTTCTCTTGATAAGTCACTTTTGATCTTTGAGAAGAGTAAGAGGCTTTGTTCTCCTTTGTCACCTTGAAGTCTGCCAATTATCTACAGCCGCAGTAGCTCCTATAACATCCTTGACATTTTGTCTTTACAAATCCATTTATGCCCATGATTGTATCCTAGACATAAAGTTGAATGACTTGTCCTCATCTACCACATTCTCAATATTAAGCATTAAGAACTACTTTTCTTAACGTAATCTCTTATTGCCACATCTTGCTTTAACCACTTCAAGGTATCTCTTACGAGTCAAGCAGTGTTATTAGGGAGGAATTGTTCCTTTAACTCCTTTTTCATTTTCTCCCATACATATAAAGGAGGGCAACCAAAATTAATTTTGGTAGAAGTTTGAGTTCTTCATAATAATTTCCCATCTCCATCAAAATATACTACTGAAACATTCACTTTTTTTTTTAACTTTTGGCACTTTGGTAGCTACAAAATACTACTCCATATTCCATAAGAAGTTCTCAAGTTCCTTATCAGTCCAAAAGTCCTCAAAACTTTAGGACACCTTAAACATGATGGTTTCAGCATGTCTCATATTTGGACTGGCAACTGTAGGCTTGAGGATTATCACCTTAAACCTTGCTTCCTTTTATTCTTTAATCAAGTCTTCCATTTGATTATGTAATGTTTGGATTTGCCTCTCCAAGACAGCAAAACATGATGCATAAAAAGGGACTTCCTCTTCACCTGAAGGTAAAGGATCAATTAGCGCTTCCACCCATATAACATGCTCGTTAAGGTTGATACCACCCACCATTGAATCTCCAAAATAACTCTAATACTAGTTATTATGGAGACTTTACAATGAACTCCAAGTTTGTACTTAAAATGAGCCAAAGTCTAAGTACAATAGTTGAACATCCACTATTTAAGTCAACCTTATAGATCCCCTCATGTTTAAGGTGTGTCACACAAAGAGCAAAGTAAACTAATGTGATTTATTAAAAAAATGGAAAGTTATAGGAAGAGAAAGATGCACAAAGCTTTTACAATGAAATTTCCAACCTTTATATCACTCACAATTGATACATAAGTTAATATAGACAAATGGGGGCCTAAGGCCACTAACTTAGTCAGTGGTTAGCATCCCCACTCACCTTAGGCACTATTTTAGTGGGTGGTTTACATAACTTACCACTAACCTACTTTTAAGGAAAAGATAAATGCGATCAATAAAGTTAAGACGCCTCATCTATATTCTTTTCCATGTTGTCTCACTTCTTTGATAATTCATCCTACTATCTTTGCCACATCACCTATAATCTTCATCTAATTTCAAGTCGAGCCACACAAGGTCTGATTGATTTACACCCATAGTTTAGTTCGCTCATTCATAGTTTGTCATTTGAGCACCAATTCATCCCTAGTCCTATTAAAGACGTCTAAGGCAAGTCCAACTCAACTCAGCCAAGTCGATCAACACCCCACAGTCCATCAAAGTTATATGAAGCTCAAACTACGGTTGATCCCACTTAGTTAAGTCACCTTGGTTCCTTTGACGTGCCTTCTTCATGCCTAATCCATGCTATACGATGGCTAAGGGCCAGTAATGTCTAATAAGATGTTCCTGTAATATTAAGGGGCTAACAATAGGGATGAAGGAAAATATACTTCGAGTATAACAAGCTTATTTATGCATAACCCCTTTCTTATCTTCAAGCGAGGAAAAGATATATATATAATCTAGGTTATACCAAGAAATTACAATGATTAAAAAATTAATAATGCTAAAATAAAAGCAAAAACTAGATAGTGAAATAATAAGAACATTTTTTCCAACAAATCAATAAAGAAGACATAATTTTGGCAAAGGAGTTAATAAATCTTGAACTCAATAATAATAAAAGATTACAGGAAGAGTTCATGCTTATACTAAACCAAATAATGTTTAAAATTGATTAGAATAACTCTCAAAATTAGTGAAGATTTCCTTACTGATACTATTGTCCTATTTGACATATAAACTTATTTAAATTGTATTAAGTAAAGCATAATTCTCATAAGACTATTACAAAAAAGCCAAGAGAAACTTAAAGTTGCTAACAACTCAAAGTTAAAAATAAATTATAAAATAGATTCTTATATTTGCTAAACCAAATACTCTATAAAAACATCTTTTATAATAGTAGAAGAAATTCACCACATGGTTACTTTAGAACCTCTTTTATAAAGTTGATTACTTCTTACATAGTAAATCATGACAACATTTCAACAAAAATTAAAATTAAAAAGGTTTATTTTGCTTTTATAAAAAAGTCAAAAATTAGAAACATACATTTGATTAAAGCCTATTTAATTTATAAAAACTAACAGAATAACATATTAAGTGTAAAACAAAAGTAACTTACATATTTGAAAAAGATATAATAACAACACTACGGTAAAAAGAATTTTAGGCAATAATAAGACTTAAAAAGATGTTCTCTCTAACCTCTCTCTACATTCCCCTAACAGGTAATCTACTATGGCAAACATGAAGCCTCTCCACATCTCTCCCAAACTCACCCAAAACAAGCTTTACCCCTTCTTCAAGCCTTCTATAGTTTCTTCATTCTCATCTCCAGCAATCATATTTCCTTTTATGCATCCATAATAGTAGAACCAGTTGGTAGAATAAAGGCTTTTTAGTCGCTGCAACCTTTGCATTTCTTGGATTAGTAACTAACTCTTGAAATAGACCATCTACCAAAGTTCCTTCTGATATACTATGGAAAAATGTAAACAAGATGACCTTGGATGTAAAGCTTTTGATAAAGATAGGTTGACAACTACTCCATCCCCTCAAAACTAGAGTTTAAACCTTTGCTAAATATGTGGTTTAAGAAGCTCCTAGTACCACCTTACAACACACCCTTATAGCCCTTTTGGATGGAAGAAGTATAATAGCTCTAGATATAGAAACCTTAAGAGAAGGAGCAAAATTCTAAAGCTCCACAGTTGTAGGATTCTTCCTGGAATGTAGACCTATAGTTAAAATAATCTAAAACTTGGTATTTGGAGTATAGAAAGGAAAGGGACTGTAGGAGATACTAATATCAGAAGATATGAAGAAGTTAAGCATTTTAGGCAGCCATTAGTCTTTTATATTCAAACATAATCATCATCATTAAGGTAAATAATTGCAACGTATGACAGAATAAAGGTAAAATCAAAATTAGAATAATTTAATAACCATATGTTGCATCTAACAGTGGAGGTTTTGATAGAAATTACTCTTTTACAGCTACCATAGTATATAGTGCAAACTAAAATTTCCAAAGGAGATCCTTATGGAAAAAGGTGGAAAATATTAGCACATCAATACAACGTCTATAGATCATTCAGGGATTTAAATAGTGTGGTACATAAAAATGAGGTGGAAAAGAATACGAGGCTACATTTCTAGATAAGTGATCTTAGAGAATTTATTCAAAACATTGGGTTCATGGATATGAAGATTAAAGACAATATCTATACGTGGTGTAATAATCAAATTTCCAGCTCTATACGGAGGAAGAAGCTTGACCAAGCCTTGATTAATGAATATTAGATAAAGAAGTTCCTGAGAAGTAAAGCAACTTTCGATTCCCTAAGAATTTCTAACCACATGCCAATTATAATCCAGGAGCTACAAAATAATTAGAGAAGGATGGGTCCCTTAGATTCAATAATTACCTTATAGAGGAAGAGGACTTTTTTAAGGTGACAAATAGAGGCATGTGGATGGAGAAAACAAGGAAGAAAATAATTTCAATATACCAGGAAACTAAAATTGATTAAAATGGAGATGAAGAAGTTAAATGGGAGGAGGTCAATGCATACTAATGAGATGGTATATGAAACCAAATCAAAACTAATTCAGGTTCATAATTCCTTATACATCAAACATCTGACCCATATCTAAAGGTAAAACAAATAAAGCACTAAAAAAATATTCAAAACTTGTTTTTTATTCATCATTCCTTATTAAAACAAAAGGCAAGGTTAAAATAGTGTCGTTCCATAACATAGTCACATCTAGAAGAATTTCTAATAGAATAACATCTTTAATAAGTGCCAATGAGGATTGCATCACATCTCAAGAGGAGATCAAAGAGGAAGCACTTAGATACTTTAAGGAGTTCATTGGGTATCAGGACATTAATGGTTCCTCAATTGTAGCTCTTATAACATTCATCAAAACTGACCTACCTAAAGAACTCAAGGTAGTAATATGTAGACCAGTATCTTCTCAAGAAATAGAACAAATGGTATTTGAGCTAAAACCTATAAGGGCAATAAGTCCTGATAGTTTTAATGGATACTTCTTCCAGAAGATATGGAGCTCAACCAGACACTTGAAGTTGTCTAATAATTCTTTAAAAATGGTAAACTACTAAGGGAACCAAACAAAACCCACGTCAGTTTGATTCCTAAAACTCCCATTCCAAATTCTATGAAAAAATTTTAGGCCTATTTCTTTCTATAACTTTGTTTATAAAGTCATATCCGAAGTTCATGTTGCTAAACAGAAATAGGCATGATCTCATGTTTTCGATATGAAAAAGCTTTAATAATTAACCTCGATATTTAGCAAACGTATAGGTCATTCATATAGTACCTAAGGTGTTGATCCTACGAGGAGGATTAATCTAATCCTAAAATCTAAGGTTGAACTCAGTTTGTAATAATTCAAAATAAACAAAACTAACCAAGAAATTATTTCAATCACGCAATTAATTCCAATAATCAAATTCAAAAATAATAACAAGATAGTAAATGCAACACCCAATCAAGAATCAACCTAGGAACTACCAATTGAGAGAAAGAAGAATTTTATTCGACTTTAATGAAAACCTAATTGATTATGAATTTATTGGATTACCGGTTCTAGACTGTCTTAGGGTTGATTATTCTCTCTCAACCTTAATTTGTAAACCCTAATTAGATTATGGGAACTACAACCTCTCGTTTCACAATTTATCTAAAACCTAAATTAGATCTGAAATTGTCCAATAAACTACCAAAAACCTATGCAAGATCTCTCGTTACACAAATTTATCGATTTGATTCAATTCTTGATCGATTAAATTACCTAACTCTCGTTAGCCTAATTTAATGATTTTTCACTCAATTCACCCTCTCAGTTTATTACCGAATTATGCAATTTCAGAATTGAAATAACAAGAAATCTAATAAAAATGCAACAATCAAATTTTATTAATATCAAAGATAAATTATCCCGAAGGTGAGTTTAGACAAATCCTCAACATTCAACAAATCTATCATCTATGGCTATCTCAAATTCTATACAATCATAAAGAATGAAATAAAACCAGAAATAGACTCGAAATGGATGACGGAGGCAGCAACGGTGGGAAACCTCTTGTTCTGGGAAGTACTTCCCATAGGCTTCTTCTCCACGTCTCTCTTCCTTCATTTCTTTCTCAATCTCTCGATAAAGCTCTCTAGGGTTTCAAGATTATAGTTGATGAAAAAGCTCTTCCTCTTGTGTTCTTCATGTTCTTTAAATATTTTGTGTGTCTTGAGCAGCCCTAGGGTTTTTTCAGGGTTGAAACGATTCGAAAAATCTCTCAAAACTTGACTTTTTCTCTTATTTGCGCGTATGCCTGATGCAAGCCACGATCGAGGCCTGCATCCAACCCTTTCTATCAGAACGTGGCAATCAGGCCACAATCGTGGGTTGTGGAAAAGACTTCTATCACGATCGTGCCCTTTCTATCACGAACGTGGCAATCAGGCCACAATCGTGGGTTGTGGCCACGATCGTATGCTGGCTCCCATGTTTTTATCACGATCGTGCCGTTGTTTTAACCTGAAACTTCTCTGTGCTTCGATGTTGGCCCTGAAACACATCAAGGTACTTCAAAAACATAATATTTAAGCTCAAAGACTTATACTAACCCATAAAAACACTTAAACACATAAACTAACACAATTCTAACCCAAACATATACTAAATACTCAATTTAACACTTAATACATAACAAATTAAGCCCTAAAACATGATGCAGTTCACACCTATCAACATCCCCACACTTAAACATTTTCTTGTCCTCAAGCAAACAAAACAACAAACATACAACACACAATGCAGTAATGTGGCAATGGCTTCAACTTCTTGAAATACATTTAATCTTAAACACAAGCATTCAGGTTTTATCAAATCATTAACATGCAAAATCTGTGTCTAGGAGCTTTGAACTAAATATAAAAATTAATCCAGATCCAAGTGTTAATTTATTTACCCTTTTCAATTGCACACAAATATTAATAATTCTTTGGTCATTCAGACTCTATAACTGCTCCTAAGTATGTTTTCATGAAAAGTCAAGTTCGGTAGGTTTTTATTAGAAAACATATTTTTTAATTTTATTTATTTATTAAACATGGACTTAGTCTTTTTATACAGAGGCAAACACTGGTAATGAATGTCGATTCGGTTACTCGATTAAGTCATAATTTTATTAAGCTGCTTGGTTGGAACGTCATTACAGCTTTTTGACGCGGAGGACACATTTGTGATGCATGTCGATCCCATTACTCAGCTATATCACGTTCTCAACTGGCTACTAACTCTATTCATAACCTGATAGTCAGCAAAATAGTTATTTATTTAACTCTTTTTTATTTTTTATTGCCTACCTTGTTGTTTTAGCTATTCGTTTTCATGAAAAATACTAGCAAAGCTACTTAAGTTGAAATGCCTCAAATTATTAATGAATGACAATTTAAAGGGTAAAAAACTCACATTAAATCCTAATTAAGCTATATATTTATCCAAAGACCCTAATTCACTAATTTTTACGAGTTAATGATTCTTCACAACCTAGTTCAAAATTAAATCAATTTCAATCCATCTAAGTCATTGACAAATTCAAACAATTCACAAATGCAACCTAACACCTATCATACCATATGCAAAATCACATACAAAGCAAAACATATAACCCTCCCTACACTTGAAAAACACATTGTCCTCAATGTGAGAAGAGAACAAACAAGCACAATAGAAAAGAAGAAACATAAATTAAAGTAAACAGAAAATAAATAAAAATAAAGATGACGACTAATTTGAAAAAGAAAATGGGTTAGATAAAATCTCATGGAGATGGAGGTGGGGATGGTGTCAGAGGTGGCAGTTGAACGCCTTGAGCCTCAAAATATTGATGAATATGACGTATATCCCGGCTCTGACATCATTGAGTGCGGGCCATCTCCCTCATCATTCTGGAGTTCTCCACTAGTTGATCTGTAATCACCGCGTTGTTTGTGGAAATTGTGTCTAGAACTTTCTTCCATCTCGGTTCTTCTGTGTCTTCTTCTTCCTCAGACTCTTCATTGGTTGAGTCCTCTTCTGCCTGCTGAGGCAGCATTGAACTCGAGCTCGCATGATTGGCCTTAATCTTAACATATGTCTTCTGACTGATATCTTGAAGTTCTATGTTGTGAAACTTAAGGATTTCAGCCCACCAAAAATGGTGATGATTTGTGAAGTTAGGGAGATGAATAGTTAACCCACTACAGTCCACGTCATAATATTCAGCAATGACAGAAACTAGATACCCTATACCTAAATTGTTGCTCCTTTTGTGTGAAGTTCTAAGAAAAGCATTTAACATATGTGTGAATGTGCACACTAGAATGTGGTGGTCCATACACCATAACACAAACAGTTCCTTTGTGGAACACTTGTTAGTTTCTGTTTTATCAAAAACTAGCTTACACATGAATTTGTGCAGCAACAAGTGTTCATGGGTCCTTATTATGTTGTTGTGGGCATTTTTGGCCTCAAATTTCTCCATCCCAGTGAGCTCGTTCCAATAGCGAGAAGGATAAAAATCATCATGCTGATCGATAATAGAGGATTCGTAGAACCCACACATATCACGCATGATTTCTATGTTCAGTTCATATGCTCTTCCTCTCAACCTAAACCATATTTCCTTGGGGTTCCTAGGGTTATATGACAGGGAAGTGAAAAATTCCAAAGTGAGCTCCTGATAGACAGGAAATTGGAAATGTATCAATTTGGCCCACTAGATTTGTTCAGCTAAGTTCTCTACCCTATTGTGCAATTCTAACCTATCGAGCATTTCAAAATCAAAATATTTAGGAACTACTATTTGTCTAGCATTTAAGGATTGGAAATGAATACCTTCCTCCTCTGTATAGATCAGGAAGGTTTCTCCGAAGTCTGCTGCTTAGTTTCTTCTCCCTCGTCTCAAAACTTGATTTTGTCCCGATAGTTGCTCCTGTCTGGCTGATTGCTTAATGCGCAACATATTTTCTTATGACTAGGTAGAGTTTGAAATTATTGTAGAGAGATGTGAGAGCGTTTATAAGTTTCAAATCTAGAGAGATAAAGTAAAAGTGAAAATGGATAAAAAATTAAAGTTAGAAATGAATATAAAGGTGATGGAAGGTAAAATGGTAAAACTTTTTTTAAAATTTGCGTGTTTCCTTTTCTGCCCAGTCGTAGGCCACAATTGTGGCCTAGCAGTTTTCCACCAATTCTTCATTTTTTCTTCTTTTGTTCTTTTCACAATTTTTTTGAAATCACTTCTCAATTCCTTTGTGGTCCTTTCACCTTCTATCGAAGTACTTAATTAATCATTCAATTTCTATCGAAATCTTATTTCTTCCCAATTTTATTTGAAGACAAACAACCTAACTACGGAATTCAAATTTTCGAACAAAGAAAACAATCAACGGAAATAAAATTCCATAGGTTGCCTCCCATGCAGCGCTTCTTTTAACATCGATAGCTCAACGCTCTGTCCTTGAAAACTTAGCCAGGATCAATTATAAGTTGTTGCTTACACCTTTTTTTTTCAACATTGGTTTTGTAGCCTGTAAGTAAGCTACAAATTACAAAATGAACAGAAGGACAGTATTAATAAGGTTGAGAAAACCAATTAGTTTCATCAATTTCCTTCTCATTAACAAACTATCAATAAAATAGGGAATAACGAAACTCCCTGAGTCTTCCATCGAATCTAACAGTTTGTCCTGTACGAAGGTGAATTGCTCTCCTTCTTCCTTAATCACCTTCGTTACCTCTGCTTCTTCTGCTTTCCGAATAGAGACTTCCATACTTTTTTCAAACTCGATGTCTGTTGTCATCTGTCCTTTCTCCTCTTGTTCTTCAGAAGATTCGAACACATCAATTATCCTGAATGAGCTACTAACCTTCAAATTATTAATTACATCATTCATGTTGAATGTCATTTGATCATCATCAATCCAAAAGATAGAGTTCTTTTCCTGAACATCTCCCCTAGATTTTTTGATGTTCACATGTGGTATAGCAAGAACTGGTGAATAATAGGGATGGTTGACATTATTTTCTTCATCCTCTTCTTTGATTTCTTGGTCTTCTCTAAGGTTAGGTTTAGCTTGATTTCTCACTGGTTCTTCTAGCTCTACCTCATTCCTAAGTGTGATAGACTGACATGGCTCTATTGAATTTACGTTCATGTTGCGCAGACAGTTTTCCACACTTTGTTTACAAAATTCCCTAGAAATCTTACCTATTCGAACCTCTAGATTGTGAATAGAAGAGGCATGATCTTCTGCTACTTGCTTAAACTTCTCTTCCATTCTCTTCTGGTTCTCTTCCATAGCCGTGACCTTAACCATGATTTTGTCCAGCTTGGAATCCCATGAACTAGATTCATTATGTTGAAATTCAAATAGGTCTTGATGTTTCATATAAGTACTTGCATTATTAGAATAATAGAAATCTAGGTGGTTCTGCCACCCCAAATTGTATGAGTTCATATAAGGATGATGATTTCCCCAACCAAATTGGTTCTCATTAAACTCTGCAAGCGTCCCTTGCTCCCTATAATATACATCCTCTAGGATCATTCTTTTTATCTCTTCTTAACATTCAACTCTTCAAATGTCTCATTCTCATTTTAAGATGTCTTGATCTGTCTCTATTTTACGCCCTAATTTTTTTTAATTTGAAAACAAAAGATAATGGAAAAGCTTTAGATTAAAGAACTAAACTATCGCCTCCTTGGCAACAGTGCCAAAAACTTGATCGTAGGTTTCTGATATAAAAAAGCTTTAATAATTAACCTAGATATTTCACAAATGCACGGGTCGTTCGTGTAGTACCTAAGGTATCTATCCCACGAGGAGGGTTAATCTAATCCTAAAATCTAAAGCTGAACTCAATTCTCAATAATTCAAAAAGAACAAAACTAAGCAAGAAAATATTTCAATCACGCAAGTAATTCCAATAATCAAATT
>JANQAP020006632.1:0-11712 GCA_026874005.2 Erythroxylum coriaceum | reverse complement strand
CATATCACTGTTCACAAATGCATGAGCATGAGATGTGTTTTCCTAATTTCTCCGATTAATCTCTCGTGTACCCGTTTCCCTGGTCCGACCCGTGATATCGAAACGGGATGTTACAATAGAAGACGCATAAAGAGTTGATGTAGTAGAGAGTTTAGCCCCGATAAGAAGAAACCTATCGTGCTTTCGAGTATGTTCAAAGACCCAAATATTGATTTCCAATATACAGTAATAAGAAAGAAACAAATAGACAAACACCTGGCAGATATCACAGAGAGGGAAGGTTTTTAGAGTCAATTGGAGAACAGAGGTGCTTTGATGCAAGCTTATTGGCATGGTTGGACTCGATGGTAGCATGTATCACAGAAAGCAACTTCATCTGCGGTGCACAATAGGAAACTTCTTCTTTATTACATACGTCACATGGGATCTTTATCTACTGATTGATTCTCTATCAAACCTTTTCAAATCTTCGTTAAACTGAACTACATCAAGCTCTAGATTGAGAGAGTAAGAAGTTAGAAGAGAAGAAAGAGAAGTGAGGAGAGGAGTAATGCAAAAGTGTCCCAGAAGAGTAGGAATTTACTAAAACAATAAGTGTCAAACTAGGATCAGATCTCCTGTACTGGTTATAGTGTTTCTATCATATTTCATTAAATCTCATCCACACATTTACGTAGATCCCACATAAATATATGGATAAGATTTAATGAAACAGGATTAGAACAGAATAATTGGAACAGAAGATTTGGAAGGGCCAAACTAGGTATTAAATATTATTAAAACCCATCTCACCAGACTCTTCCCTAAACATTACTACCCATTTTAAAGACCAAGTCTTTATTCCTTTTTGCTTCTTCAGAAAGTCTCAAGCCAATTTGTATAAGCACACATGTGCCATGATAAAAACATATTACAGGAGTAGTATTTTTAAGCAGATACTAAAAACTTAGTCAAAATAGCAATCATAATCTTCTGCAACCTTCTACATTCCTACATCAGGAATTATGGGTTACGATCCAATCCTCCTCTTTCTGAGGTGCTTCATGATGACAAAGGAAGCTTCAGATATTGTGAAGCATTGAGCCTATGGTCACAATGAGTGTGATAGCGTGAGCTCAGATTATCAAATATCACCGTCCATGATTCACCAATGCACTCTATAATATTCTTCCCCATTCATCTCTAAATGAACACCTAGGTAGCTTCTGTTAGAACCAAAAGTCCAAACTACGGGATCGTGTGAGTGTTGACAAGCTTTGGCCAATACTTGGCACACAGGTCGGCATGAGGAAGGCTTGTTGACGAGAGAAAAAGGTGAAGCCTTGTGAGTTGGTGAGCAAAACTCGGGGAAATTACGAAGTAATCTAGGGATGCGGGAAGTATCGGTAAAGATCTTGAGAGTAGGCAAGATTCGTTACGCATGTACACGCGTAGATGCACATTGGCAGAAATCTCAACGAGAAGTGACATTCAGATGTGAGGTTGTGCTGAGTTGGCGAACTAAGTCATGCGAGACCTGAGGGTGTGCAAAGGCATGTGAGCGATGAAGGGCACATAAGCACTTGACTTCAACGAGGCAGGTCGAAGGTATGTAAAATATGCGAAGTTTTATACTAACTCGGATTATGACTTGTACTTATTCATGGAGCAACGAGACTACACCATGAGTGAGCTTAATTATGGAAGATGGACTTATCCATGGACGTGCATTGATGGACCCATGTGCGGATAGGCCTTGGTGACTTCGTAAACACATCATCAGTGACGTGGCAACTATAAGTGATGTCGCACATGATGATGTGGCGAGATTAACTTGAAGATCACATTGGACATTTATTAAATCTAAAAGATAAAGACCATATGGGAGAATCATCTGAAGATAGCGGAGATCTTCAAGGATATGGATGCAATCTTCCAAATTGGCATGTAATCTTTATTTAATTAGATTTTGATGTAATGTAGCCAATTAGAAGAGTCCTAAGGGAAAGGGGATGTCTTCCCATTGGTTGGTGTCATGCAGTATAATCTTTAGTTGATATGATCAATTAGGATTATGGAGATCCTTAAAGATCTTGAACATGCTTTCCAAGCAAGAGGAGCCCGTAAATAGATCATTAGAGTTAAGAGCCATTCATTTGATCATTGAGTCATTCACTCATTGAGAGAAATCACTTAGAGGAGAGAGCTTTGAGAGTTGAGAGCTTTTAGAGGGGGTTCTCATTGTAAGGGCTTCGAGTAGGGAGCTCCTTATAAGTGCTTCAAGAAGGAGATACTTATATCTTTTATTAACATTTTGTTGAGAGTTAATGAAAGATTAGTTTCGGCATATCTCTTATTGCTTTCTTTACTCTATTATATACTTGTGTTATTTTATGTGAGAGAAACACTTTAAACACTTGTGTGAGCATGAGGTGTTTAAGGGCTAACGAAATTGTTCGACGACATTCATGTGAGAAGGCTGAATCTTGTTTAAGCAAACCGAAGCGGGATTGTCATACGAAGGTGGATGCAAATTATGGTAAAAGTTTGAGAAGTAGTCCTTTGTGACAACTAGTATCAGAGCCTATCTAGAGCGATGGTTGGTGGAAGTAATCTGACGGAAAGGATTACCAAAATAGAGGTGATTCTTGAGTCTCTAAATCCTTTGATGGAATTAGGGCCGGCGAAAAATCAGTTTCAAATCAAACTGATTTCGGACAATTCGAATAAAGGTAAATATTTCATGACCCTAAACTGATTTGAAACCTTTTTCTTACCAAGTTGACCTGAAACCAAACCAGATTGGAAAACACCTAACCCAGTTTAGAACCGGTTTGTCTGATTTTAACTAATAGCAAAGGGCCATTAAATTGCACCATCTTCTTCCCATCTCTTTTTCTCTGTAAAACCAATCAAAAAAATATAGCAAAGAAAGCTAAATTATGGTTGTCTAGTTGAAGTTCAAACCAAACAAATGGTAAGTCTACAACCAAATTCAAAACAACAAAAATATAACCACCAAATTCAAAGTCTCCAATATAATTATAGCAAGAAGCCACAAAGGCACAAACAGTACACCAAATCCAAAACCAGTAAACCACATTGTACATACTTCAAATTCAAACCAAATAAAACATGCAAGAAATAACAAATCCATCTTCATCAAACTCTTCATATACCACTCTTCATGTCCCAAAGACTTCATAATTTGAGGAGAAAAAACAAAAGATGACATAAGTTAGCTAACATGTATATAACAATCAAAACTTAATACAATACATTAGAATAAAGTAATGATAAACTTTACCACTCATCAACTACTGCTTGATTAGATTCATATGAAATAGCCTTATTAATATCCAAGCTTAACATTTCATCGGTCAATCCTTCAATGTCGCCATTATTTTGTTCTAAATAAAAAAATTAACTAATTAAAAATACAAAAAAAGAAGTTTTCAAAAGAGCATGTGACATACTTTACAATCAAAATAATAAAAAAGAGATATAGGATTTTAAAATTTTAGAGTACATACCTTTTAATCCAAACATCCAATTTCCAGTACAAATGATTGCGTCAATACTTTCATGAGACAATGAACATCTAGACAGCTTCAAAACCCTACCTCCATAACTAAAGGCTAATTCAGATGCCACAGAAGTTATGAGAATGCTTAAAATATCATGTGTAAGCTTAGACAATTTTGGAAAACGATATTGTACCAATTTCCAAAATTGTAAGATGTCCAAATCTAGTTTCCTATCCATGGGAGGCTCTCCTAAGTACAAATCAACCTCTGATTTTTCCTCCAAATACTCTTGATCACCTTCTTATTTATCATAATTCTTAAAAAGCAAAACAATGCATGTGGATGTTAATAATAAAATAAAAACTTATACAAATATAATTAAACTAACATATACTAAAAATATCATGACACTTACAGAAGAGTATGGATCAGTAACACCTTAAGAGCTAAACTATCCTCGATGATCAACTTGGCTTGCTAAACCCACCCTTTGACATCTAGAATTGCCGAATGTTTCCTTGTACTCCTCAAACAGTGCGTAAAGATCATCCCTAACTTGTTTAACCCTTAAAACACCATCATCTTTTCCATAGATCTTAGAATAAGCAAAATCTACACATTTCATCTTATAGCAAGGGTCCAAAATGACAGCAATGGCAAGAATCAAATTACTCTTTTCCCAATAATGATCAAATTTCACTTTCATTCTTTGCACCATTGAACTAATAAAAAGATCCGGGTTCATAAACTCCTCAACCAATTTTGATTGAATAGCCCAAACACCATAGAAGAAAAGATTAGCAGTGGGGTATTTACTACTAGAAAACAAATGGGTTAGATCATAAAAGAGTTTCAAGAACTTGCATAAAGCCTCAATTTTCTCCCATCCATCAAATTTAGGGAAATAGGTGAAATGAGGTTCAATACTAGCAAAACGATTAAGCACATCCTTATAAGAAAGAATAGATTCTAACATCTCATAAGTAGATTTCCACCTCATTGCTACATCTTGCTTTAGCTTTTTATTACAAGAAATGCTCAATTCTCTAGCACATTCTTTGAAATGCTTAAGCCTAGGACCTGAACCCCTAACATACTTAACACTCTCTCAAGCTTTGAATATTTCCACATCAATTTCCTTTAGCCCTTCCTCCACAATCAAATTCAACACATGGGCTGCACAACGCACATGTAAAAACTTACCTTTTAAAATCAGTACACGTTTTGCATTCAAGACATTCTTATAAGATTTAATAAAAGCATCATTGGCTTTAGCATTGTCCATGGTGATGTAAATATCTTCTCCGTGATATTCCAACCACTCAACAATTTAGAAATGAACACACCACTATGGGGAGGAGGTAAATAAGAAAAATTAAGGATTAGATTCCTGAGTTTCCAATCTTTGTCAATAAAATGAGCAGTGACTCCCATAAAGGAGTTTGGCATCAAAGAAGCCCACATATCTATAGTAAGAAATATTTGACAAGAGCATGATTTAAGCATCTCTTCAATAGAAACCTTAGTCTTCTTATACAACTTAAAATTATCAACCTTAGTAGTGTTTCTAGTTATGTGTTTGGCATCAAGATTAAGGTAGGAATGGAGCTTTCTAACACCATCATATTCAACCAACAGAAATGTTAGTTCATGCTGCATAATCATCATTGCCAAAGCTTCCCTATATAGTTGTTGATCCAACTTAGTAGTCATTAATGAAATTTCACCACTAGTTAATGTAGATTGGATAAACATTTGCTTCAAATCAGAATGTGTTCTGTTTAGAACCAAACAATCTTTAACATGACGTCTCAAATTAGTGGTTCCATACCTACTATCTGCGATATACATTTTATGACAACCAATACACTTCCCTCTCCTAAAGTCATCGTCTTTAGGTTTAATGTAGGTACCTTCTTTTAGGATCTCAAAGTAGTCCCAAATATCATATCTGTTTTTCCTATGCGTTCCTTTAGTGTTTGTATTATTCATTGATGCAGATATGTTTGGTTGTTTCTACACAAATTAAAAAAAAGTTAGAAAAATGAAAATCACACAAAAATTACAAAAAAATACAAAATTTTTATATAAAATATGAAGACAAAATTAAAAAATCACTTTACACCATCTCATGAAAGCAAACAAAAGAACTAGTCTTGGCAATTTTTTTCCAAAAAAAACCAGATGAAACAAATTTTAAACTAAGCAATCAGATCCAACCTATAAAAAACTTGCTTAGAGTATAAATTTTTTTGGTTCGCTTTGATCGTCATCCAGATTGTTAGAATATAGTTTCCATCAGAACTATAATTGTTTCTAGGCCTAGATGTAACATTAGCATAGGGGAAAAATACAACAATATAATTAGCTAAAAAATATCTGAATCGAAAAACAGAAATCAAAGAAATAACAAATATAAAAAACAAATGATCTAACATTACCCTGAGAAAAAAGGGAAAAAGGAGGAGAAGAATTTACCACTTCTGAATCAAAAGTGTTGATTTTGTTCTCTCTCCCTTCACTACTAGCCATTTTTCAGTGTGTTGTCTCTTAAAAACGAAAATTAAAATGGAAAACCTAATAGACTAAGAAGAAAACCATAAGAATGAAGAAAAAGAGAGCATGAGGAGAGAGCAAAGTGAAATACAGAGAGGCGAGAATGGCTGATGATTAGCAAGAAAATGTAGATTAGGGTTTTGTATGGGAACTCCCAAGTGCAGAGCATGAGCTGAGTGGGGAGTGGGAACCGCATTTTGAATTGTAAAAAATAAAAATTGCAAAGCAGGCTTTTTGGTGCTCTCCAACTGCCATAAAGAAAAAGGGCAAAAAAGAAAAAAAACGCATTTCAAATTAAAATTCAAAATTACGTAAATTTTTTTGCCAAATTTTGAAACAATGATTTTTTTGCCTTTTTAAATTCGGATCGGACAATTTTAATCAATTTTAAATGTTCAATGATGATCAATTTTAAAATTTTGGACATTTTTTTCGGTTAGGTCAACCCAAATCTAGATTTTATTTTAATTCGGACAAAAATTGGTCAACTAGATTTAAATTCGATCAAAAAATTCTAACCCGTATCTGATTTTTTCTGGATCAGACAGGGTCAGATTATCGATACGAACGAAATTTTGCCAGGCCTAGTTGGAATATATTGCAGCCTTAGAGAGGGAGCTTCAAGCAACCATGAGAGCGCTCGAGGAATATATGAAGGCTCGTGAGGAGATGAGTAATGATCTGTTGGTGCTCAAGGGTGTGATGGCAAGGTACGAGACGAGTGTCCAATTGGAAAGCACTATGATAAACGTGTGAGAGTTATAAGTTTTCGATAGCAAGCGGAGTGCCAAGGAGCTCGAAAATTTTCTGTGGGACATGGAGTAGTACTTTGCAGCAGCAAAGGTGGCAGACTCGGAGAAGGTGCCAATCATAGCAATGTACATGGTGGGTGATGCCAAGATGTGGTGGAGAACGAGAACCTCTAATGACATTAATGCAGGCAGATCTCCCATTGATACGTGGGACAAGCTAAAGAAGGAGCTAACGGACCAATTCTTACCCAATAAAACTTCACGGCTTGCAAGGGAAGCTTTGAAGGGGTTGAAGCAAGACGACTCAGTGAGGGAGTATGTGAGGAAGTTCACATCGGTGATGTTGGACGTGCAAAACATGTTGGAGGAAGACAAGTTGTTCAACTCCATTAACGGCTTGCAAGGTTGGGGACAAATGGAACTTTAGAGGCAGAACGTGAAGGACCTCCCTAACACAATAGCAGCAGCAGATGCCTTGGGGGATCTCCAATTGCCACCACCAACTCGACCCAGCAGAGAGGGCAAGAAAAATAGTGGAACCCAGGATGGCAAAGAGAAGGTGGGAGAATCTTCTCAATATAAGAAGAAGCAATCGAAGGGGAAGGTTGCATGCTTCATCTGTGAGGGGTCATATTATGCTCGAGAATGCCCGAAGAGGAAGAAGGGTGAGGAGCAGATGAACTCCGTAGCCATGAAGGACAAAGGAGGGAGCGATGAAGACGACTCGGGGGAAGGAGCCATCAACAGAATCACCTATTTGAATGTTATGAGCCTTGTGGAGGAGGACCCATACAAAAACAAACTTGACAGAAAGAGGAGGTGGTATATGGGAAAGGTGCCAATAGAAAAGAAGGCTTGCTCCAGTCTTTGACAGTTGGCGAAGGAGTTTTTGAGGGAACCACTCGTGGAGGAGTGCCCACATATTATTTTAGCGAGGGCATCAAATTCTTCTAATGGTGGTTTGTTAGACCCTTAAGTTTAGACTGCGAGATCGTGTGAGTGTTAGCAAACCTTGACCAATACTTGGCACATAGGTCGGCACGAGAAAGGCGTGTTAATGAGGGAACAAGGTGAAGTCTAGTGAGTTGGTGAGTAGAACCCTAGGAACTTGCAAAGTAGGCGAGGGAAGTAAGAAGTATCGGTAAAGATCTTGAGAGTAGGTAAGATTCAATACGCGTACGCACGCGTAGACGCACATTAGCGGAAATCTTCAACGAGACATGAGATTCAGATGCGAGGTCGCGTCGAGTTGGTGAACTAAGTCATGGGAGACCTGAGGTATTCAAAGGCATGTGAGCGAGGAAAGGCACATAAGCATTTGACTTCAGCAAGGCAGGTCGAAGGTATGTAAAATATGCGAGGTTTTATACTAACTCGGATTATGACTTGTACTTAGTCATGGAGCGACGAGACTGCACCATGAGTGAGCTTGATCATGGAAGATGGACTTGTCCATGGACATGCATTGATGGACCCATATGCCGATAGACTTTGGTGACTTTGTTAACACATCAGCAATGACGTGGCAACTATAGGTGATGTGGCACATGATGACGTGGCGAGATCAACTTGAAGATCACATTAGAGATTCATCAAATCTAAGAGATAAAGACCACATGGGAGAATCATTTGAAGATAGAAGAGATCTTCAAGGATATGGATGCAATCTTCCAAGTTGGCATGTAATCTTTAATGACTTAGATTTTGATGTAATGTAGTCAATCAGAAGAATCCTAAAGGAAAGAGGATGTCTTCCCATTAGTCGTTGTGATGTAGTGTAATCTTTAGTTGATAGGATCAACTAGGATTATGGAGATCCTTAAAGATCTTGAACTTGCTTTCCAAGCAAGAGGAGTCTATAAATAGCTCATTAAGGTTGAGAGCTATTCATTCAATCATTGATTCATTCACTCATTGAGAGAAATCACTCAAAGGAGAGAGCTTTGAGAGTTAAGAGCTTTTAGAGGGGGCTCTCACTATAAGGGCTTTGAGTAGGGAGTTCCTTGTAAGTACTTCAAGAAGGAGGTACTTGTATTTTTTGTTAACATTTTATTGATAGTTAATGAAAGATTAGCTTCAGCTATATATATCTCTTGTTGCTTTCTTTACTCTATTATACACTTGTGTTATTTTGTGTGTGAGAGAAACATTTTAAACACTTGTGTGCATGTAAGGTGTTCGAGGGCTAATGAAATTGTTCGATGTCATTCACGTGAGAAGGCTGAATCTTGCTTAAGCGGACAGAAGTGGGAATGTCGTGCGAAGGTGGGAGCGACTTGTGGTAAAAGTTTGAGTCCAAAGTAGACCTTTATGACAGCTGGTATCAGAGCCAATCTAGAGCGATGGCTGGTGGAAGTAATTTGATAGAAAGGATTACCAAAATAGAGCCGATTCTTAAGTCTCTAGTCCTAATAAATAAGGGAGTAGTTCCTTTATTAGAATGTATTGCAGCCTTAGAGAGGGAGCTTCAAGCAACCATAAGAGCCCTCGAATAACATATAAAGGCTCGTAAGGAGATGAGATATGATCTGTTGGTGCTCAAGTGTGCGATGGCAAGGCATTGTACGGGTGTCCAAGTCTTTATTCCTTTTAAAATCCATCTCAGCAGACTCTTCCCTAAACATTACTACCCATTTTAAAGACCAAGCCTTTATTCCTTTTTGCTTCTTCACAAAGTCTCAAGCCAATTTGTATAAACAAACATGTGTCATGATAAAAACATATTATAGGAGTAGTATTTTCAAGCAGATACTAAAAACTTAGTCGAAAATAGCAATCATAATCTTCAGCAACCTTCTACAATCCTACATTAGGAATTATAGGTTGTGATCCAATCCTCCTCTTTCTGACTTTAACCATTTGCAAATTTCATAATTCATATATTAACTAATCCTACATTTCCTTTAACCATTTGCAAATTTCACAATTCATATATTAACGAATCATGTGATATACATTTCAAGTCATGAAATCTATATTTGTGTTCGTACATGCAATTTATGGCTTACCACCATTAGAAAGGTATCAAAATCACATTTGTATAATCATAATATACACATATGAGTAATGAATATATATACAAATCATTTATACACATGTAAATTTTCTTTGGAATGCATTATGCTCAATCTTATATTCCAATGTTCAGTCTCCCAATTCACATATGGCAAGTCCTATTTCATTTATTTCTAGGTGTTTGAAAATTTCCACACATTCATAAAGGTTCAGATAAGATGCGGTACAAATCGGAAACAAAAACAATACCACAGTCGTGATAGACACGTTTTCTATTCATACCACTACTTGTTCCTTACTAATCATGTACAAAACATCATAACTAGGTTTCTAGGTCCTATAGACATTTTTTCCTATGTATATAGTTTCTATATCACCAACAATTAGACCATTTAGACTTCTAAATCCTTAGATATAGGTAAAATATCACAAGCTGTTCCAAAACAGGGGCAGCATCAAGTTACCTTTTTAAATATCAATTTCCAAGGTCATAAAGCCAGAATTTGTCCACTTTCACCAACACATGTTCTATAACTCCAAATGGCCTCTTGATGGATTGATCTGCAAGTTAAATTAGCATGGATGTTGGCCTAACCTCTCCTAGTTCTAATTTCATGAAAACAGACAAACACATCAAGTTAATACTTGCACCTAAATCACATAAGCATTTAGAAAATTCAAAATCACCAATAACATATGGAATAGTAAAACTCCCTAGATCTTGTAGTTTTGAAGACATTTGGCTTGATATGATCAAACTACAATTTTCCATCAAAGTTACCATCTGATTGTCTTCCCAAGTGCATTTATGTGTGAGTATGTCCTTAAAAAACTTCGCATACTTGGGCATGCACTTCAAGACTTCCATTAATGACAAGTTAATCTGCAGCTTCTTCAGTTTCTCCAAAAACTTGAAAAATTGAGTGTCCACATGATGTTATCTCACCCTTTGTGGATACGAAAGTTTAGGCTTATAGGGTGGTAGTGGTACATAAGGCCTCTCTTCTTCTTTCTCTTCTTTTTATCTCCTTCCATTTCCCTTTTTCTTAGCTATCCTTTTGCACACTTGGTTCCTCCACCTGTTTGCCACTTCGAAATAATAGCCTTTAGTTGCTCCCTTGTGTTAGCTTCAGTATTGCTTAGTAGGCTACCTACACTTCTAAAAGACAAAGTATTAGCAAGTTAGCCTACCTGAACCTCCAAATTGTGGATGGATGAGGCATGGTTCTTCACAATCTGATCAAACTTTGCCTTCATCCTCTTTTGACTTTCCTCCTAGCTCAAAAACATTCTCTTTTAGTTCTCTTCTTGATTTGCCAGTTTGGACCCCAAGACATCCATTAACTTGTCCATTTTTCTCTCTATAGATCCAAGTCGATCTTGCTGAAATCCAAGAGGTCCTTCCGGTCTTGCTTGGCCACCTGTATTGTTAGTACTCCAAGAGAAATTTGGGTGGTTTTTTCACCCTGGATTGTAAGTGTTATAGTAGGGATTATTACCTCTTTGTGGTTGGCCCAAATAATTTACCTATTTTGTACCATTGGCTCCTAATAAGAAACATTTAGTTTAGTCATAGTTGTTTTGCCCACATAATGTTAGTAGTGTACCCTAGGCCAATGGTCATATGTGACTTTTGTACTGACTTTCTAACTTATTAATAATATATTATGAGGTATTTTTTATATATGCATGTATACTATTTATGTAATGTGATTTACATTCCATGAATAGTATTAGACTCATGTCATCAAGAATGTGACTTGATAGTAAAACCATAAGCATTATAATACTATTCTAAACTGTCCGTGGTCGATCGTTATTGGTGGAACGATAATGAATTAAGGCTAGTATGTGTTCTGATTGATGATCACATTTTACTGATC
>JANQAP020006601.1:0-11713 GCA_026874005.2 Erythroxylum coriaceum | reverse complement strand
AAGGTTCAAAGAATTCAGAAATGAAGTTGAGAAACAACTTGGGAGAAGTATTAAATCACTTCGATCAGATCGAGATGGGGAATACTTAAGCGAAGAGCTTTTGGATTAATCTTAGGGATAATGGAATATTGTCCCAGTGGACTCCACCTTACACACCACAAAACAATGGTGTGGCTGAGAGGAGAAACTGAACCTAGTTAAACATGGTTAGGATTATGATGTGTTTAGTGAATTTACCAAAATCCTTTTAGGGGTATGCACACAAAAGTTCTGTTTATGTATTAAACAGAGTCCCATCCAAGTCAGTTGATATTACTCCATATGAGATATGGACTAATGATAAAACCTATCTTTCTCATATAAAAGTTTGGGGTTGTCCTGCTTATGTGAAGTGGATTTAGTTAGAAAAGCTTGAAGCTAAACCTAACAAGTGTCTGTTTGTAGGATATCCTAAAGAAACTATAGGATGTCAGTTCTACCATGTTTTGAAACAAAAGTTGTTTGTTTCAAAACATGCTGTCTTTTTAGAGAAAGAGTTTCTTCTAAGAGAAGACAGTGAGAGCTGATAGTTGTGTTTTGCATTATGTTTTAGGGTTCAATTGTTATGTATTTAGTATTAATTTGAGTGTTAAGTGTGTATTTATGCTTTAATTGTGTTAGTTTATGTGTTTAACTGTTTTTATGGGTTAGTATGAGTCTTTAAGCTTAAATGTTATGTTTTCGAGGAACCTTGATGTGTTTGTTAGTGTTTCAGGGTAAATAGTGAAGAACAGAGAAGTTTCAAAGAGTTTTGGGCTAAAACCACGGCCTACGATCATAGCACAACAGGCCAAGATTGTGACAGAAAAAAGCGAGCCAACAGGACTCAGGCCACAATCATACACTTTGGGCCATGATCATAACAGAGAGCTTTGAACTAAGTCAAGATCGTGCACTTTGGGACCATGATCGTGACAGAGAGGGTTAGACACTAGCCATGATCTTGGCAGGCAGAGCCATGATTGTGGCCTGCATCGGGCAAACATAAAAACTTTAAAAATGTCAAGATTTGTAGGACATTTCAAACCATTTCGACCCAAATCAACCCTAGGGCTTCCAAGGTATAAATAGAACATAAAAGAGCAGAAGAGCAGCCTTTTGCATCAATCAATTCTGAACCCCTAAAGAGCATATTGAAGGATTTAAGGAAGGAGACGAAGGAAAAGAGACACAGAGAAGAAGCTTAACGTGAATAGTATTTTTCAGTGATTATCCCACTAGTCTGTTCCAACAGTATTTTTCAGTTTTATTTCAATTTTATTGATGTATAGAATTGGGATAATCGTTAAGAATAGTTGTTATTGTCGATTTTTGTTTAAACTCACCTTCGGGATTTTTATCTTTGAGATTAATGAAGTTTGATTTATTGTGTTTTCATTGATTTATTTGTGATTCAAATTATGTGCTTAATAATTCGGTAATAAACTAAGAGGGTGAGCCAAGTGAAGATCATCAAATTAGGCCACCAAGAGTTAGGTAGTTTGATAGATAAGAATTTAATCAAACAGGTAAAATAGTGTAACGAGAGATCGAACATAAATTTCTAGTAGGTTATTAGACAAATTTAGAAGTAACTTAGGGTGTGAGTAAATTGGAAATCGAGATATTGCAATTCCATAATTTAAATTATGGATTATAATTTAGGGTTAAAGATTAAAAATTAAGAGAAAGTAATCCACCCTAAGATCGTCTAGACCCGGTAATTCGATAGTTTCATAAATAATTAGATTTTTATTAAATTTGAATTAAGACCCCCTTTCTCTCAATTAGTAGTTTCTAGGTTGATTCTGGATTGGGTTGTGCAAAATTGCTATTTTGTTGATATTTTATGAGTTCGATTCTTGATATTGATTGTTTAATTGGTTTATTTCTGCATTAGTTGTTTATTTTGATTTATTGCGAAACTTAGTCAAGCCTTAGATTTTAGGATTAGATTAACCATCCTCGTGGGAACGATACCTTATGTATTATGTGAAACGATTCGTGTGCTTGCAGAAATATTGAGGTTATAAATATTAAAATTTTTTCATAACATAAACAATTCGATCAAGTTTTTGGCACCATTTTTAGAGGGGCGATTAGTTTAGTTTTTTAGTCTAAGGTTTTTCCACTATCTTTTGTTTTTAAATTAGGTAAAAAAATTTAGGGCATAAAGTAAGGACACATCAAGACATCTTAGAGTGAGAATGAGACATCTGAAGAATTGAATGCCAAGAAGACATAAAAAGAACGATCATGGAAGATGTATATTGTAGGGAGCAAAGGACGTTTGTGAAATTCAATGAGCCCTAATTTAGTTGGGGAAGTCATCATCCTTATATGAACCCATACGCTTCAGGGTGGCAAAGCCACCCTAATTTCTTTTGGTCCAACAATGTAGGGACTCATTTAGGACATCAAGGTGTATCAAAATTTCAACAAGATGAGTCCAGTTCATGGGATTCCAAATTGGACAAAATCATTGATAAGCTAACAAACATGGAAGAGAACCAGAAGAGATTGGAAGAGTAATTTGATCAAGTAACGAAAAATCATGCCGCTTCTATTCACAACCTGGAGTTCAAGTAAGACAGCTTTCTCGTCAGTTTTGTAAGAGAAGTGTGGAAGACTTTATGAGAAATATGGAATCACATCTGTGAGATCAATGAGGCTATCATACTTAAGAATGGGGAAGAGTTAGAAGGACCAATAGAAAACCAACTGAACTCCACCTTATTGAAGACAAAGAGACAAAGAAAGAGATTGAAGAAAAGAATGTTAACCCTCCCTTTTATTCACCAGTTTTTGATCTACCATATGTGACCATCAAAAAATCTTAGGGAGATGTTCAGGAAAAGAACTCTATCTTTTGGATTGATGATGATTAAATGACATTGAACATGAATGATGTAATTAAGAATTCGAAGGTTAGTAGCTCATTCAGGACAATCGATGTGTTCGAATCTTCTGAAGAACAAGAGGGCAAAGAAGGAGAGCAATTCACCTTCGTATAGGACAAACTGTTGGATTCGATGGAAGATTCAGGGAGTTTCATTATTTCCTATTATATTGATAGTTTGTTAATGAGAAAGACATTGATGAAATTAATTGGTTTTCTCAACCTTATCAATATTGTCTTTCCAATCAGTTTGCAATTTGTAGTTTACTCACAGGCTACGAAACTGATGTTGAGCAAGAGGGGCGGAAGCAAGCTACTCATAATTGATCTTAACTGAGTTTTAAAGGATGAAGGTTAAGATAATGACCATAAATTAACATATTTAATAGTTAGACTTAAATTGTTGTGTGGTTAGGTTTGCTTTAAAATCTTAAATAAGTTTGAATGATTTGGAACGGTTTAGATTGCTGATTCTTTTGCTCTCTTCAATCACTTATAAGATAGGGAAACACTTTGGATGTCAAACAGATTTGGTCTCAACACTATCTCCATCACCACCTCTACCACTATAAACAGTTTCATGTTCTAACCCTTTTCTATTCATTTTTGTTAGTATTTTATTCTTATGTTTGTCGTATATTATGTTTTATTTCCCTTAGTGTGTTTATATACCCTTCTCATATTGAGGACAATGTGTTGTTCAAGTGTGGGGAGGGTTGTGTGTTTTTACCTTGAGCGTGATTTTGCATTTTGTATGATAGTTTGTTTAGGTTGCATGTTGTGAATTGTTTGAATGTGTCAATGGCTTAGATGGATTGAAATTTATTTAATTTTGAACATAGTCTATTAGGTTGTGAATAATCATTAGCTCGCAAAATTAGTGAATTAAGGGTCTTTGGATAAATATACAGCTTAATTAAGATTTAGTGTAAGTTTAACAACCTATAGATTGTCACATTCATTCATAATTTAAGGCCTTTCAACTTAAGTAGCTTAACTAGTATTTTTATGGAAATGAGTAGCTAAAACAACAAGGTAGGAAAAAAAAAGAAGTGTTTGTTAAATAAATCACTATTCCCCTGACCTTCGGGTTATGAATAGAGCTAGTAGCCAATTTAAAACGTGATATAGTCATGTAACTAGATGGACACACATCACAAATGTATGCCTTCACGTCAAAAAGCTATAATGATGTTTCAACCAAGCAGTTTAATAAAAACGTAACTTAATCGAGTAACCGGATCGACATTCTTACCAATGTTTGCCTCCGTATAAAAAGACTAAGTGTGTGTTCACTAACTAAATAAACAACAAAAAGTGTTTTTTCTTAATAAAAACCTACCGGACTCGTAGTAAGCTTGACCTTTTATGAAATTATACTTAAGAACAGCTACAGAGTTTGAATGACTAAAGAATTATTAATGTGTGTGTACAATTAAAAAGGATAAATAAATTAACACTTAGATCTCAATTAATTTTTATATTTCATTCAAAGCCCCTAGACTCAAATTTTGCATGTTAATGATTAGATATAACTTGTATGACTATGTTTAAGATTAAATTTATTTTATCAAGTTAAAGTCATTGCCTCATTATTGCATTGTGTGTTTTGTGTTTGGTATATGTTTATTGTTTTGTTTGCTTGAGGACAAGCAAACATTTAAGTATGGAGATATTGATAGTTGTGATTTGCATTATATTTTAGGGTTCAATCTGTTATATATTTAGTGTTAACTTGAGTATTGAGTGTGTATTTATGTTTTAATTTAGTTTATGTGTTTAAGTGTTTTTATAGGTTAGTATGAATCTTTGAGTCTAAATGTCATGTTTTTGAGGTACCTTGATGTGTTTATTAGTATTTCAGGGTAGACGCCAAAGAATTGAGAAGTTTCGAAGAGTTTCGGGCTAAAACCACATCCCACGATCGTAACAAAAAGAGGCAAGCCAACAAATCCCAGGCCACGATCGTGCACTTTAGGCCACAATCGTGATAGAGAGCTCTGAACCAGGTCATGACCGTGCACTTTAGGGCCATGATCGTGATAGAGAGGGTTAGGTGCTGGTCACGATCGTGGCCTGCATCAGGCAGAAACGAAAATAGTTGAAAACGTTAAGTTTCACGGCATTTTTGGACCGTTTTGACCCCAAATCAACCCTAGGGCTTACAAGGTATAAATAGAACATAAAAGAACAGATGTGGCACCCCGTTTCCATCCGACACATGCCCGTACATCCTTCGGACATTCAAACACATGTCGGCAGAAGCGATGCGCCAACTACATCACTTTCACATAACTCATGGCATCATAAATTAAAACCATAAATATCATAACAATTAAACCCCAATTTCCTCATGTCATTTTATAAACAATATGTACATTGTAGCTTTACAAGTCATCCATATATGTACAATATCAATAACCTATTAGAGCCTACAACTCTATCTACAAAACATGCTACATACATAAGGAATTATATAAAAATTTTAGTTTAAGTCCTTCAGCCCAGCTGACCGACCTTTGAGCCATGTCTTCTATCCCAAAAGCAGTACTAGATCTCTTTTAAGTTGTCGTAGATGTTATATTGTCTCTCTCAAACCTAAAAATGTCAACGTTGCAATTTGGTTGAGTTTTGTGAAATCAGTTGAGTAACCATCCTTGATGGTTCACCCATATCACATAACACATCAATTCAAATAATCACATAATTCACATTATTTCATTTGCCAACATAAAGCATCGCAATACACATTGTACACAATTTTCACATTTCTCATTCAACATAATTCAATAATACATTGCAATCATTCAAAAGACATATACACCATGCATATATGCAATGTTAATGAGACTCACATTCGTTTATTTCGTTATTATATCCGAGTGCCTTTTTCACTGTCCCGTATCCATTATAGATACCGGGCTCATTAATATTGTCCCTTATCTGTTAGGGATACAAGGCTAATTTTACATATTAAGCATGAGGCTCTTACCACGTTTTGAGCATTAAGCTCTTTTTCACCGACAACTCCGGTCACAACTGCCTTTATCTTTCATGCATTCATGTAATGGTATGCACCACATATATTCAATCAATCATGCTCATTCAGTCACATTCACCTTCTCTTTCTCGTTCACATTTGTCATCGGACCTTGGGTCTGGCATTCAACATACAAGTTGAGAATCACTTATTTCGTCACATTCACATATAATGAGTACTTCCAAATATGGTAATCATGCATCAAACACCTCGGACATTCAAGGTCTGGAATCAATACATACACATCACATAATAATTCAATGCAAAATTTAACAAACACACAATTAAAGTGAGACCATCTTAGGTTACTCACAATTGCGTCCTTTAGCTTATTTCCTTGAAGTCCCGGCAATGTCTGGAAGCAGTAGCTTAACATGCTATTCTCTATGCAATCACATACATTTTCACATTACTACATTGCACATTCAAATGAATAAGCACATTTATAAATGTATCATTTATTATGCATGTTCAATGACAAATTTTTAGGTATATAACTTTATTCACAAATCTAAATCAATAACACATTATGACTTGTACATCATTTAGTTTGCAATTAGGTTTATGCCTTAAGAAAACCTAATCGTTTTCCATTCATCATTCATAAATTCATCAATCTTTTCCTAGTATTATACATTCACCAAAATTTTTCCAGCAACATAAACTCATACATTCACCCAATTCTCATTCATAAATACCCTATGTTCTTCAATGCTCATCAATCCATGCCTTATACACATTATTCATGTCCTAAAGATCATATTTGCATTAAAAGAACTCATCTATTCCTTTAATAAGCCAGAATTTCCAGATTTGAACTCTACACATCAAAACAGTCCCTTCTTTAAGTTTTGACTTCAAATAGCTACATAAACTTATCAAGAGATCTTTTGGCCAAACTGTTTTATAAAAGCATTAATAAGACATCAATAATCATTTTTCATGTTTTATACTATGACTAATTCGAGCTCCAAAGTCCCTAAAAATAAGGAAATAATATAAGCTTCCTGCACAAGGGTCTGTCACAAGTAGTATTAGGAAAACAAACATAACTCAAGCTCTAGTCATTATTTAATCACGCCACTTTTATAGAGGTCAACATAACACATATATCTACAACTTTCATTCTTTGAGTTTCTTCATATTCATGCCGTAAAGATATGTAAAATAGGTCAAATAATACGGCTCTAATTTTCCAAAAATTTTTTGAGACAAAACTTCTGGTCTGTTTCGTACGGCCAATTTGACATAGAAAATGAGGTATTTAAGCAATACGTTTTTGTAAACAAATGTTCCTATATGTCCTAAGTTTCTAACAACACTAAGTTAATGTAGTTTGGTTCAGTATGCTGCAATTTATACCCAAATTACTACAGACTATTCTCATACCCTAACAACACACAATACTCAACTTCAAGCCAAATTTAGAAATCGTTAAGGATAGAATTAAAATTCAATTCCTTCATGAAAATTGTATCCATATGTCTCTAGTTTAATATCAATTAAAAATAATCTCATTTGGATATCTATAGATCAACATATGGCCAAAATATGAATGTTCGTTCAGTTAAAACACTCCATCTAACATATTCCAACACACTTCATCATCATTTTCATCTCTACTTTATCTTCAAACCATCATCCTACTTCTTCTCATTCAAGATTATCACTCTAACACCTTTCTTATACCTTCAAATTCTCTATCTATTCCTTACAAATAAACTATAATTCATAGCTTTCATAACTTCAAATTAAGAACACATACGCATGAACTCATCTCTTAATTTACTACACTCATCATTAACAAAATAGGAAGACATAAACATCTCTTCATTTATCAACTAGCCACTCTCATCAAAACCTAATTTAACATAACTCATAATTTATCACTCATCAAATATACAAAAATAAGATATGATTATGTCCATTTATTCATTCACAATACACATACATTTAACACCATTTATACTTTCAATCAATCTCTATTTATCATCATAAATGTCCCATTTACACTAACCCATAAAGATCAACATACAACTTAATTGATTTAGCTCCAAAACCTTCAAAATCATATAAACCCTAACTTTCCATGCGTCGCACGAACATCAACATTCAAGGGTGGTAAGGTTGGGTCTTTAGTGAGAAATGAAGGAGAGAGCAAGATGATGGTAGCAAATGAAGTGTCAAAGTGAGCTTCAACGTTAATGATGGTGGGTGAATCAAAATCATGAAAAAAAGAAGAAGAAAGAAGAAGATGCTAAAGATTATGAAGAGGGGAAGAAAAAGCAAGATACAAAACCATCTAATGGTCTTTCAAAGTTAAAAAGAATCGTGGGTTAAAGGCATGGTATGGCAAGTGACACATGTCACTTGCCATATGTCCAATTTCTATTGATTTGAATTAGGTTCTTTCATTAACTAGTCCAATCAACTCCAATTTCTACCTTAGTTATCTCCAAATTTCAATGACATATGTCACTAAATCCAAATGTCATTTATAAAAAATTTTCACTACCATTTGAATCTTAATTCTACTTCTATTTGTCAATTGTCCTGCCACTTGACATTTTTCTTAGTTCAAAATTTACCCAGAAATTCAGGAATTTTCTAAATTTCAACAAAATTTCTAAATCAATACCTATACACACCAATTCAATTTTCAATATATATGAACCACAATTCATATCAAAAATTCACATTTATAAATCAATTATACCTAGAAATGTCAATAAATGCATGTATAATCATTTTAATGTGCAAAATTAATATTCACATATGTGTGTATATTTCATATTATGCATGAGCATGAAATGCACTTTCTAACCTCTCAACAATCTCTCATGCACAATATTCTAGAGTCCTAACCCTTAACATGGGATAACGGGATGTTACAATAGAAGAGCAGCCTTTTTGCATCAATCAATTCTGAACCCCTAAAGAGAATATCGAGAGATTTGAGGAAGGAGACGAAGGAAGGGAGACACGAAGTACTTCCCAGAACAGATGATTTCCCACTGTCGCTGCCTCTACTAGTTCATTCCAACAATATTTTTCAGTTTTATTTCAATTTTATTGATGTATAGAATTGGGATAATCGTTAAGAATAGTTGTTATTGAATGTCGATTTTTGTCTAAACTCACCTTCGTTATTTTTTTCTTTGAGATTAATGAAGTTTGATTTATTGTGTTTTCATTTAGTTATTTGCGATTCAAATTATGTGCTTAATAATTTGGTAATAAACTGAGAGGGTGAGCCGAGTGAATATCATCAAATTAGGCTAATGAGAGTTAGGTAGTTTGATAGATAAGAATTTAATCAAACTAGTAAAATCGTGTAACGAGAGATCGAGCATAGATTTCTGGTAGGTTATTAGACAAATTAAGAACTAATTTAGGATTTTGGTAAATTGGAAATTGAGAGATTACAATTCCATAATTTAAATTAGGGATTATAATTTAGGGTTAAAGATTACATCTCAAGAGAAAGTAATCCACCCTAGGATCGTCTAGACCTGGTAATTCGATAGTTTCATAAGTAATTAGATTTTTATTAAATTTGGATTAAAACTCCTTTTCTCTCAATTGGTAGTTTCCAGGTTGATTCTGGATTGGGTTGTGCAAAATTACTATTTTGTTAATATTTTATGAGTTTAAATCTTGATATTAATTGTTTAATTTTTATTTCTGCATTAATTGTTTATTTTGATTTATTACGAAATTTAGTTAAGCCTTAGATTTTAGGATTAGATGAACCCTCCTCATAGAAACGATACCTAAGGTACTACGCCAACGACCCATGCACTTGTAGAAATATCGAGGTTATAAATATTAAAACTTTTTCATAACATAAACACCTCGATCAGGAGCAACATTGAACTTGTGGAAGTTCTAGATGCTCAAACAGATGCAGAACAACTGCTTGGACCCGAGACTATTGTTTATGAAGATGAAACAATAGTTCAACCTTCTGACACACAAGAAGTTTGTAGGCCAGGTAGGATACATCATGTTTCAGAGAGATACGGATTTCTCATAAGTGAAATTAACAATGTATTGTTCATAGAAGATGATGAGCCTATTAACTATGAAGAGGTTCTAAACGGTTTAGAATCTAACAAATGGCTTCAAGCTATGAAATTCAAAATGGATTATGTTTATGAAAACCAAGTATGGAATTTAGTTGACCCACCTGAAGGGATAAAACCCGTAGGGTGCAAATGGGTTTTCAAGAAGGAAACTGACATAGAGGGTAATATAGTTACCCATAAAGCTGGGCTTGTAGCTAAGGGTTATCGTCAAAGGCAAGATGTTGACAATGATAAAATGTTTAGCCCATTAGCTAAGCTTTTAAATCCATTAGGATACTCCTAGCCATTGTCACTCATTATGATGATGAGATATGGCAAATGGATGTGAAGATGACTTTCCTTAATGGAAACCTAGCCGAGGATGTGTATATGACACAACCTGATGGTTTCATATCTATAAATAGAGAAAAGGTATGCAAGCTTTATAAATCCATTTATGGATTGAAGCAAGTATCCAGGAGTTGGAATATCCGATTTGATGAGACAATCAAAGAGTTTGGTTTCTCAAAAATCCGGATGCGTCGTGTGTGTATAAGAAGGTTAGTGGGAGTGCCATCTTGATCCTTGTACTGTATGTAGATGCCATATTGCTAATAGGAAATGATGTCTCAGCTTTGCAATAAGTAAAAATTTGATTAGCTATGAACTTCTCTATGAAAGACTTTGGAGAAGCAACTTATATTTTGGGATAAGGATCTATAGAGATAGATCTAAGAAGTTGCTTGGTCTTTCTCAGTCTACATACATAAACAAGATGCTAAAGAGGTTTAGCATGGAGCAGTCTAAGAGAGGTTATCTTCCCATGGTACATAGGATTACACTCTCTAAATCTATGTGTCCAAAAACACAAGATGAGAGGATTCGCATGAGTTTGATTCCTTCTGCTTCAGTTATAAGATCAATCATGTACACTATGTTATGTACTAGACTCGACGTATCGTATGCTCTAAGTATTACGAGCAGATATCAGCCAGACCCTGGTGGGGGTCATTGGGTGGCTGTCAAGAATATCTTGAAGTACTTAAGAAGAACTAAGGATATATCTTGGTATATGGAGAAGGTAATCTTGTGGTAAGCAGGTATACTGATGCCAGCTTCCAATTCGATAAGGATGACTCCAGATTCCAGTTTGGATATGTATTCACATTGAATGGTGGGGCAATCAGTTGGAAAAGTTCTAAACAAGAGACGACTGTTGATTCGACGATAGAGGTGGAGTACATTACAGCTTTAGAAGCGGCAAAGGAAGCGATCTGGAACAAGAAGTTCATCATGGAACTTGGTGTGGTTCCGAGCATCGCTGACCCAGTGTAGTTGTATTGTGACAACAACGGGGCTATAGCGAAGGTGAAGGAATCGAGGTCTCATTAGAAGCCCAAACATGTACTCACGTGCTAACATTTGATTAAAGAACGAAGGAGATCGTCAAAAAGGTATCTAAACATCTTACATTTCATTTCTTTTTTTTTCTATATCTATATGCATAAGTAGATCCGATTTTGGAGGTTCGGTTTTATTTCTGCCGTGCACATTTGATATAAATTATATATGAGATGCATGATCAGAACCTAAAACTATGTACCCTTTGTTAGAGTTATGTAAATATAGTGCCCTAGAAAGCAAGTGTATTTACATGTACCTTAATCTTCTTCAGTTACAGTTTTGTAA
>JANQAP020006592.1:0-11713 GCA_026874005.2 Erythroxylum coriaceum | reverse complement strand
ATGAAGGAGTCTTCATTGGGTACTCAACTCATAGTAAAGCCTACAGAGTGTACAATCAAAGAACAAGGAAAGTGCAAGAATCCATCAATGTTGTGATAGATGATGCATCTTCGATTAATGGGCAAATGGCTGAAGAGAAAAATAGCAACCAACCATCTGAATTAACTCAAACAAGTAATGAGACAAAAGTGAAGAATTGCCCAGATGCGCAGTTAGTTGTTGCAGATGAAGTAATTGTAGAACCTGATTTACAGTTAGTTACTGCTGAGGAAGTAACTGCAGAAACTGAAGAACTTTCAGTTACTTCAGATGATGAACCAACCAATCAAATGGAAGCGGATTTGAACCAAGATTCTTCATCCCGAATCCGAAGAAATCATCTAGCAGAAAATATTATTGGAGATGTGAGCGAAAGAAGAAAAACACGAGAAAGAAAAAGGGTTAATTATAGAGAACTTGTAGGATATCTATGCTACACTTCCTTACTCGAACCAAAGAATGTTAATTTTACTATAAGATGAATTTTAGACAGTAGCCATGCAAGAAGAGTTAATTCAGTTTGCACGGAATGATGTATGAGAATTAATACCAAGACCACAAAACATTAATGTAATTGGTACAAAGTGGGTGTTTCGGAATAAAATAGATGAAAAAGGGAATGTTACCAGGAATAAAGCAAGGCTAGTAGCTCAGGCATATTCTCAGGTGGAAGGGATCGATTTTGACGAAACCTTTGCACCGGTGGCACAACTTGAGTAGATCAGATTACTGTTGGGCATCGCATGTATAAAAGGTTTTAAACTTTATCAGATGGATGTAAAAAGTGTCTTTTTGAATGGGTTTATACAGGAAGAAGTCTTTGTGGAGCAACCGAAAGGATTCATTGATTCGGCTCATACAGACCATGTCTACAAATTAAAGAAAGCACTTTATGGGCTTAAACAAGCACCAAGGGCCTGGTATGAAAGACTCATCCAATATCTTATCAAGCAAGGATATAAACGAGGTAATGTTGACAAAACCTTGTTTATTAAAAAGCTTAAATCTGATTTTGTGATTGCTCAAATTTATGTTGATGATATTGTGTTTGGTGCTACACGTTCAAAGATGGTCGAAGAATTTGTTAAGGTGATGACATCTGAATTTAAAATGAGTATGGTAGGCGAATTGAATTTATTTTTAGGTTTGCAATTTAAACAAGCGAAGGATGGAATTTTTATATCGCAAACCAAGTATGCCAAGAGCTTAATCAGGAAGTTCGGTCTTGAGAATGCTAGACATGCAAGAACGCCTATGAGTGTTTCAACAAAATTAAACAGAGATGAGAATGGAAAAAGTGTTGATGAGAGCTTATATCAAAGTATGATTAGAGGTCTATTATACTTGACTGCAAGCAGACTAGATATCTGTTTTAGTGTTGGGGTATGTGCTCGCTATCAAGCCAACCCAAAGGAAACACATCTGACAGCGGTAAAGAGGATCATTAGGTATGTTAGCGGAACATTTGATTTTGGGATATGGTATTCATCTAACTCAACACCTTATCTAGCTGGTTATAGTGATGCGGATTGGGATGGAAACCTAGATGATTGGAAAAGTACTTCGGGAGGTTGTTTCTTTCTAGGAAATAATTTGATCTATTGGTACAGCAAAAAGCAGAATTCAATCTCACTATCAACCGCTGAGGCAGAATATATCGCTGTAGGTAGTTGTTGTTCACAACTTCTTTGGATGAAACAGATGCTAGAAGACTATGAGATTGATCAGAATGAGTTGACTATCTTATGCGACAACAAAAGCACTATAGATATTTCGAAGAATCCAGTTCAGCATTCAAGGACGAAGCATATTGATCTCCGGTATCACTTCATCCGAGAGTTTGTGGAAAGCAAAATGTTCAGTCTGTCATATGTATCTACAAAAAAGCAATTGGCAGATATCTTCACAAAACCTCTTGATACAGCAAGATTTGAACTACTTAGAAGAGCTTTGGGACTTTGTGTCCTTCATTATTAGTATCTTTGTATTGATTTTATTTTTTAAAAAAATATTAAAAAAAAGAAAACGCAGCGTTTTTGGGTAAGGGATTTAAATCCCTAACTTTGTTCCTCTTCTTTTATTCTTGACTGTCGCCACACGCCCAAGCACTCTCCTCCAGCAGCGAAGCACTCTACGCAAGACACATCCTTCTTCTTTGTTCCCAAGCTAGTCTCCTCTTCACACTAGTCACTCCAACACGCAAGTCTTCCCTCCAAAGCAAGCTTCATCGTCTTGGTCTCTTCTCTCCACTATCCTGCGGTGTTGGTGTTACGCATATCTTCCCAGTTTTGTTCCCTTGGTGATGTTCAGCATTGGGTGTTGTTTTTCTCTTCACATTATTAACTGCTTGGGTTGTATTTGAAGCTGAAGAAGTGGTTGACTCTCTTGTGCTGAAATTGGGTCTGTGAATTTTAGTGGATTATTTGACTGATTGCGTGGGTTACTACTGCTTTGGTATCTGACGTATTGAATCTGAGCTGAATTGACATTGAAGCTTCCTAGTTTACTGATTGCTTTTTTGGCTGATTGTAGGTTGTGTATTTGTGGTGGTTTCTTCAATTTGAGACTCAATATTGGCAGGTTTTTTATTTTATCTGAGCTGATTGGGTTGGTATCTGGACTTTGTATTTACTGCATTGCTGACTTCTGATTAATTGAAATTAGAGTATGGACAAAAACAACAAAACGATTTTATACCCAGATTCGGAGAAAAAGACAACAGCTCCTATGCGACGTTTAAGTCGCTTGCAATTTAATCCTGGCTCTGGCAAAAGTTTTACAGGTGTGAGATCATCTTCAGCAATGCCTATCGATATTACCGATGTTCAGGATCAAAATGATCCTATGGATGATGTTACTCGAGTGATCGAGTCTATGGTGGAAGAATCATCCTCAGATTTCGAAGCATCTCCTCCGGCTCAGTCTGGTCCACCGCCGGTACCCCCTCCTGCTCAGAGAAGGCGAACAAAGACGAAGGCTCGTAAATCAACTCAACCACCAAGACAGCATTCCTCCGCCCGCATGACTACAGATAATGCTGTTTCATTCAAGTTTTATTCATCTGAGGCCGAACATAAATGGGAAACTCTTCACAATGTCAGTCTAGTTATTGATCGTCCTATCAATCTCGAGGAGTTTCAATAACAAGGTTTGGATGTGTTATTATCGGTACTTTCCTTATTGCAAGCTTCTACACTACCTCATCATTATGACTCCGAACTCGTAAAGGAATTTTATAGAAATCTAACTCATGACATTCTGAATGTGGATACTGTGTATTTTGGAGTTGTTTATGTATGGGGCCAGGTAATACAGTTTGATGCTACTCGTTTAAATTTGTTTCTGGGGTTTGATAATTTGATCGGTGATTTGGTTTATGATGATGAGTGGACTGTGTCAAATGATCTGATTGCTACGGTCTTAACTGGTGGCAAATTAACTTCTTACCCATCTAGCTCGGTTTTTCACTCTTCAATGCTCAAGAAAAAGTATTTCATCCTTTTTAAATTGGTGGTGACGAATTGGATGCCAAGTACGCATATTGTTACTATTTACTTGGCACAGGCTAAGTTACTTTATGCTATCGGGACTGGAATGAAGCTCAACTTTGGCAAGCTCATCATTGATGCGATGTTAACGAATGAAAGTAAGCCACACTCTCTACTCTACTTTCCTTGTTTAATAACACAATTTTTGTATGCAAATCAAGTGCCCAGGGTAGAGTCGAGTGTTCTTAAGTTGGTAGCCTTACTGAATATAAATCGCCGTATTTTCTAGCAACCACGGGTGGTGGACTTGTCGTATGTTGCTTCGGATCCTTCGGATGCCACGGGGACCTCTAATGTTAATCCCCATGCAGCTCTCTTTTCTGAGATTGAACGAATTGAAGGTGTCCATTAAGTAGCTACTGAAGCCCTTTGTATCTTGAAGCAACGTGTTTTCCGTTTCCCCGGCAGCTCCTGAAAATGACTTTTTGGCATGTATTGTCTCAAAGGGGGAGAACAGTTCAGATAAGTTTGATGTATTTTCTTTTTTTGTTTTGTTGACTGCAGTTGACTCATGGTTATGTAATGTTAATTGGATACTGCATTGAGGGGGAGCATTGCATACTTTATATGTCTAATTGTGAACTTTCATGTGAAATTCAAGTTTTGTGAAAAAAATGCCAAAAAGGGGGAGATTGTTAGGATATTATATATATATATATATATATCTTATTTAGTTTTGGCATTTTAAATAGGACATATAGAATATTATTTATTGGATGGATGGAGATTGTGTTTATATTTGATATGGAGCAAACATGAAGATTGTAGTTTAATTAAATACAAATGCTGTTTTGATTACGGTGCAATCTCAAAAAGATATTAAAACAAGTCCTGGTTGTGTGGAAGTCTATTGAAACACGCATGTGTAGTATCTTACGGCGTATGGTGTAGATCTTTGGTGAAGGGGGGTATACTAGTGGTTTTGGTCTTTTGTTCTTTTTTTGGTTGTGCTGTTGGCTGCATAGACAAAGGTAGTGTTGAACTTTTGGTTGCAGCAGAGTGTGGTGCATTTTTTTGGTTTGGAGGTGACACACGTCAACATTGTTTCTAGTGGGCAACACACGTTGATTTTGTTTCTTTTCTGGGACTGTTGGTTGCGCACACTGTACAGTCCTCACCTTTATTGTTCAGCAAGCAGAAACTTGTCATAATATTTATATGCAGTGAGTTTGTGTGGAAGTGGGTGATACACGTTTTCTTCTTGGGAGCACATTGATCAATTTCTATGAAGAAACTTTATTGCCGTGATATTTGGAAGAGACAAATCTATAAGGAAGTCTTGTTTTAATCTCAAGTATTTTGTTACTTAATTTTCTGTTCATTAAACACTTGAGATATTTTTATTTATTATTTCTTTGAGTGAAAATAGTTAGAAAAATCCTCTGACGAGGTTAACACGAGTCGGTCATGTTAACAGGTGTGAAAGTCTTTCACAGGTAGTTAGGTTGCGAGATAGTTGCAGAGATTGAGAGATTCTGTGTTAAATCAATTCTGTGTAATTCTATTGGACTACTGTGAAAGTGATTAAGCTGGGTGAGGGCCCCGCAGACGTAGGTCGAGTGTGTCAAACTACGTTACCAAATTTTGGTGTTTCTTTGTTATTTCGATTTTGTTTGTTTTATTTTATTGACGGCAAAGAAGTTTACGGAAAGTTGAGAAATAATTAACCCTCTTCGGTTTTTTAACAATCAACTTATTTTATTACGGATTTCTCAACCTTAGACTTCAACATTTGATATTTCTACTATTATTCTTAGATAAAATCCAATCAAGGACGTTTTTAGGATATGATGACAGATAGAGTACTCACCTTTCATATAGAGCTACTTAAAGTAGGAGCTAATGTTTGATCCACAGGCCTAATAGGTTTCTTCTGGAGCAGGCATTCCCAATGGTTTGCCTGGGCAACAACAAGATGGATCAATAAAGGGCTAGAGAAAACAATGTTAATGGAAGATGAATTTTTTTTAATTCAACTTCGAAACTTGTTTAAATGAGATTCTAGAGCAAGGCCCACTATAAGAAAATAACACATTACTGACGAAAAATTACCGACAGAAAAATTTTTGTAGTAAATTAGTGACAGAAATTGATTTTTTGTCTGTAAATTTGTCTTAAAAAATGTTTTTTTGCAACCGCCAAAATTTTCGTTGGCAAACGTGGAGGGAAATTATTCCCGAGAGTTTTGCGACAAAATATAGCGACGAAATAGTAAATTTCATTGTAAAAATAGGCGACAATGGGTGGCGGGAAAATCATGCATCTAAATTACTGATGAAGCCATATTTTCTTCGGTAATTATATTTATGATTCCGTTGGTAAATGTTGGTTTCTCCAAAAATTAAAACGACGTCGTTTGGTTTGGGTGGCTTATAAGGTCATTTGGTTTGGGTGGCTTATAAGGCTATTCAAAACGACGTCGTTTGGTTTAATTGCATAAGATTTCTTAGTTATCCCAATGCTTACAATTGCTTCTAAGTTTGCTTTTCGTACTACTTGTTGAATAATGAATTCTTATCACAATTGATTTCATCTAATAACTTAAGAGTTGTTGATGTATGTGAAGCGTGTTGATGTATGGCAAAAGTTGGTATATACTAAAATACTTTAAAGTTTAATAGTTATCTCCATATGATAGTATATTTTGTTTGTTATATTATGATATACATAGATAATGTAGACATAGATGTGGTTATTCATCATTTTAAAAGTTTATTAGAAGAAATATTTGACGAATAAAGGTATATCTTTCTTAATAATCACGTATTTATTTAATCAATTTTTTGTATAATTATGTATGATTTCTATTATGAGTTCTTTTTAAATATAAAGGATGTGATGCGAAGTGATGTCACATTGTATCACAGTCTTCTTTTAGTTTCTTGTTAAAGTATGTTATTGGTTTTTATGTGTATCTCTAAAAACCAAATTGATATATTTGATCACTCCCTCTTTTACTAATCTAGATATACTGATAATTAAAGAAATGATAAACACTAATATTTTCATTTGTTCAGTTGAAATGATAGTCTCTTGCTTTCCTTATGACATATTTGTCTTGTTTTTTTAGGTAAAATAAAAAAGAAAAAGTATTGTATATCTTATATAATAAAATCTATAATTGAAGTTTAAAAAATCTTTGTAAAAAGGAATTTATAAAGGTGCACAGACTATTAATGTTTGAATATAACCTTTTGAAGAGATCATTGACACACCTAACTCGATAGAGACATAATAGATTAAGCCCATTAGTTTGATTTATTTATGAAGATTTAGTATATAAATTGAAATGGAATAGTTGAGGTCACATCTATTAACAACCATAACCTTGTTAGGTACCTAATATAGACATTTGTAAAAGAAGATAGTGATTTAAATTTACTACTTTACAGTTTTAACATTTGACATTTAGCAAAATCTAGTTCATCATATGCATTTCATTGCCTTCATAATCTTGAACTCATAAAGAAAAATAATTGAGTAAATCGAATTTTGTATAGCATACGTTATTGTGAACTTAACTATAACATCCTATTTATAATATACTCGCTAAGTGTTAAAATGTTAAAAAGGAATTTGACAATTAACATTTTATAGGATTTCAAGAAGTATCAAATTCCTTTCCTATTGAAATGTGTAAAATTTTGGGGGCCTATACTTATAGGGTAAAAGAAATAGCAATGATATGCAATCATATTGACATTTCATCCCTAATTATAACAATTAGTTTGTATTTCCTATTAATATTTAAGTTAAAGATGAGCACAACTAAGTAATAAATTAGTTATAAGGTGATTTTTAGATATGTTAAAGATTTAAAGAATAATGAAAAGTTTTGAGTGCATTATTATGCGTGTGAGTGTGATATAAGCTGATAATGCATTTTAAGATCAAGAAAGATTCTATTAAGTTCTAATTAAGCTATAATGTAATCTTGATAATAATTGAGTTGTATATGATTCCTATTTATTAGTAAAAAAGAAGATGTATATAAGGTTTCTCTTATCTTAGATCTCTTGATTGAACTTGTGTAAGGCTATCCCTATATTCTTTAATAATATAATTCTTTTAATGTATAGGCTATTGACTATAATACAATTCTTTATAATATACCAAAAGCTAGCAAATTGTTTATTGTCTTTTTTGTAGGTCGTGTTTTGTGTTGAAGAGCGTCGATAATTTTCCAACCTTGTCCATCTTCTTTGTAGTTTGTGATTGTCTGTTTATCAAGGTAAGTCGTTCAACTAAGTCGTTTAGCTTGAGAACACAACAGAGAGGCTAGCAACTCAGTTGCAACAGTCGATAGAGTACATACCTGATAGTTGTGCATTAGTGTGTGCTTTTCTAAGTATTTTGGCATGTGTTTCTTACATAATAATTTATTATTGTTGTATTTTAGGATTCATTTTGTATGTTTTCGTTTAGTTTGATCTTCATTGTTGTTCTTTTATGTTTGATGTTAATTTAGGGTAAGAATTGATTTTTTTTATGTAGGAATGGAGATTGAGCAACTTTGAGATTGAACTAAAAGACAAAAGAGGAGAAGAGAAGAGGAAGCATTTTGCTGTAAGAACCCACGATCATAGGAATAATGCTAATTCCCATGATCGTGGGATGATTAATCCGAGAACTTATGCAATGTTCAATTAAATTTTAGGTTTTTTTAGACTATATAAGATAATAAACCCCCATGGATGAGGGAGGACGTGAACCCTATGTATAGAAGAGCCTCCTTGAGTGAAAAATCCAGATTTAGAGTCTTGAGGAAGGTGGAGATTCAATCATCAATCACAATTAGGAAAATAGCACATCAGTACCAGAATTTCCAAATTTTGGCAAAGAAGAGAAGGAGTTTTCTTTATTTAATTTTCTGTGATTTTTATCTCTTCAAGCCAGTGTAAGATGGAATATCTAAATGTTGGTGATGTCATAGACACAATGAGTGGCTGATTTGTTTTTAGGGATTACTTTTGAACTATCTTATTAAACTCCTATTTTATTGATTTGAATGCAAGATGTCTTTAATGAATGTTGAATACATTTATATCTTGCAATAGATCGAGAGATTGAGTAGGGTAATCTATATAGGATCGTAGAACGAGAGTTGGCATTCTATATACTTACATTCATTAAGTTAATTGATTAGTTGAAAGAGAGATCTTGGCTAATTTAATTGATCACCCATATGATAACTTAATAACTAGTTAAAATGGTGGAGTGATTTGGTAGGTTGAGAGATTGCTTAATTAACTTCATTTAATTTGATTAAGGACAATTAATTATACCTTGAGAGAGGGTAGGTAATGCATTCGAACATCTTAGGTGAGACACAATTCGATTAATAAAATAGCAGGGAGACAAGATAGCGAAAAAAGTGATCTCTAGTCATTAAAATCTTGAATTCCAATTTTCTGTATTTTAGTGTTATCATTTGTTTATTTTTAGTCATTTAATTTTTAGCTTATTTCCATAAAACAATTTTGGTTCTTAAACAAAGTTTGATCTGAATTAAGGGGTGCCTAAGCATCAATCGTTGTGGGATCGATATCTACTTTTTAACTACAAGTCACGACCCATATACTTGTGGTTTTTGAGCATAAAACTAGTAGACTGTTTTGCACATCAACAACTTTTTGACGCTGTTGCCGGGGATCGCTTGTTTAGCATCTTGTTTAGTTTAGATTACTTTAATTTAAGAGTTTTTGATACTTTTCCTTGAGTATTTATAGGTGTATGAACACAAGGAGCATGCGAAGATCGACATAATTCAGTGAAGACGAGTTTCCTAATATTAAAAGGCACGAAAAAGAGTTAAGAAGAGTGAAGCGTCAAAATCTTACACAAAGAGATATGGTTGAAGAAGGAGAGTAAGAAGGAGCTAAGAGGACACTAATGGACTTCATGAGGCCAGGATTCAGTCCTCAAGGAGTTGCGAGGTCAGTGGTTCAACCTAATAATTTCGAGATCAAGCTAGCACTCCTCAATATATTGTAGAATAGTGTGTAATTTTATAGGCTATCCAATAAAGATCCCAATGCCCACATTGCTAATTTTTTGGAGATTTGCGACACTTTCTGATTCAATGGAATGTCTAATGATGTAGTAAAGTTGAGATTATTTTCTTTCACTTTGAAAGATCGAGCGAAGGTGTGGTACAATTTGCTTAATTCGAGGCAAATCATTATTTGGGAGCAGCTAGCCCAAACATTCCTCGCGAAGTACTTTCCGTTGACCAAGACAGCGAGGATCATAAAGGAGATTATGAATTTTTAGCAGCATGATGGGGAATCTCCCTACGAAGCTTGAGAGAGATTTAAAGAATTACAGAGAAACTGTCCCCACCACAACCTTCCTAAAGAATTCTTGCTCCAGACGTTTTACAATGGCATGAATCTGAGCACAAGAGGAACCATAGATGCAGCTGCTAGAGGTTTATTGATGAGGAAGACTATTAAAGCAGCTCATGACCTTTTGGAGGAGTTGGCAAGCAATAGTTGCATGTGGTCAAGTGAAAGGAATAGACAAGGGCAGAAGGAACAAAAAGGTATGATTCCTATTGACTTTGTTACTGCTTTTTAGGCACATATTATAGCCTTTACGAAGCAGTTGAACAACATGCAAGGAGCATCTTCATCTACAGCTAAGGCGATATAAGTACAATATGAGCTATGCTGGCAAAACAACTATGGCTCAACTGAGTGTTTGTGGTTGGGAGTAGATGGTACAGAACAGGTAAATTACCTAGGTCAGCCATAAAGTGGTAATAACCTGTACTCAAACACTTATAATCCGAGGTGGAAAAACCATGCGAATTTTTCTCAGAGCACTAACAATGCAGGTGGCCAAGCAAGATCGCAAGGACCTATGAGATTTCAGCAAGATTGACTTGGATCTATGGAAAGTAAAATGGACAAGTTTATGGAGAATTGTGGTTCCAAACTAGCAGCTCAATAAGAGAACTAGAAGAGCATATTTGCTAGCCACGAGGAGAGTTAAAAGAGGATGGAAGAGAAGTTTGATCAAATTGTGAAGAACCATGCCTCGTCGATCTAGGAGGTTCAAGTAGGTCAACTTGCTAATGATTTATTTTCTCAAAGTGCAGGTAGCCTACCGAGCAATACTGAGCCATTCCAAGGGAGCAACTCAAGGCTATTACACTTCGAAGTGGCAAGTATATGGAAAAACCAAGTGTGGAAAAGGATAGTCAAGCAAAAGAGAAAGGTAAGGAGATAGAAGATGAAAAGGAAGAAGGAAGGCCTTATGTACCACCAACACCTTACAAACCCAAACTTCCGTATCCGCAGAGGGTAAAACAACATTAGGTGGACACTTAATTTTCCAAGTTTTTGGAGAAACTGAAGAAGCTACAGAATAATTTGTCATTAGTGGAAGCTTTAGAGTGCATGCCCAAGTATGCGAAGTTTTTGAAGGATAACTCACACACAAACGCACTTGGAGGACAATTAGACGGTAACCTTGACGGATAATTGTAGTTCGATCATATCAAGCACAATGCCTTCTGTTCGTTCAAGGTTACACACTTTAAGTTTCAATATTTTTAACCTTGGTAATTACCACAAGTGCACAGGTCGTTTGCGTAGTACCTAAGGTGTCGATCCCACGAGGAAGGGAACTAGTCCTAAATCTAATGGCAACTAAGTCACAAACCTAACAACTACTGCAGAAAAGTAAATCAATCAAACAATTAATTCAAGAATTGAATTGAAGAAATCTAAATATGATAACAAATCACACAACCCAATCCCAATACTAACCTAGAAACTATCAAGAGAGAAAAAGGGGAATTCAATTCGAAAATAACGAAAACCTAGTCAATTGTGCAATTCTTGACTTAACGAGTCTAGACGATCGTGGCTGGCATTTTTTCCTTTCTGTCACGATTATGACCTGAAGTGCATGATCGTGGCCTGACTTGACGCTCTCTGTCATGATCGTGGCCTGTGTGCACAATCGTGGCTTATGCTTTTTGGCCACAAAACTCTTTAACTCTTCCCGTTCTTCCCTGTTTACCCTGCAACACTAGCAAACATATCAAGGTACCTCAAAAATATACAATTTAAGCTCAAAGATTCAAACTAACCCATAAAAACACTTAAACACAAAAA
>JANQAP020006479.1:0-11720 GCA_026874005.2 Erythroxylum coriaceum | reverse complement strand
TTCATTTCCATAGTTTATCACTTAGGATTCATAATCTCTTCATTTCCTCTTCATTCTTAACTCCATTTCAGCCCAATATCATCCACACACAAATCAAAATCCATAATTGATCATCAACACCAAAAATAGAACATATTTATATACACATTCATCTTCAATTTTCTGCACATGTTCAACTTCATTTCCACCTTCAATTCACTTCTAACTTATCATTCTAATTTACCTTATTTCAAGAAACCACATTAGCCCTTTCTTTAACCTCAAGGTCATTCTCGTTCATCCATATAACAACTACCGAAAATTCATGTAATTAAGCATTAAAACATAATATGAGCATATCATCTCTTCATGAAATTTTTGCATAATTTCTACATCATTTTGATGATATCTTCATAAAATTTTTGCATAATTTCTACATCATTTTGATGATCTTTCTATCTCTAAATCATCACTACAACATCTTATGAATTATCAATCATCATATATGTAAAACCACGACAAGAACATATCCAAGTTACTCATTTATGTTTCAGCAAAAATACCTTACCATTTCATGATCATTTAACTTCTAACTATCATCAAAACATGTTTCATTCAACAAATCATGAAGAATAACATGCTACTTACTTGTTTAAGCTTCAAAATCTTCAAAAATCACTTGACCCTAGCTTTCCATGTATCACACGATCATCCACTCTCATGGAGGAATGGGTTAGGTCTTTTTGTAACAAGGTGGAGAAGAAAAAGAAAAATGGAAGTAAATGATGAATGAAAGCATGGTGGAATGTTGATGAAGGTTGGAGAAACAAAATCATAGAGAAGAAGAAGAAAGCAACGAAGGAGATGAAATATTTAACCAAATGAAAGACAAATCAAGGATGTCTTGTAAGGGTGAGTATCACAAGGGTGAGGTGTGTGGCAAGTGGCATTACACTTGTCACTTGCCACATGTCTCATTCTTATGGATTCACTTGGTCCGATTTTTAATAACTAGTCCATTTGTCTCTAATTTCTACTCCAATTATCTCCTAATTTTCAATGACATATGTCATTAAATCCAAATGTCATTTATCAAAATTTTCACTACCATTTGATACTTATTTCTATTACCATTTATCAATTCTCTTGCCACTTAGCATTTTTCCTAGTCTAAAAGTTACCCAAATTTTTAGAAAATTTCCTAAATTTCACCAAAATTCTAAATCAACATCTATACTCACCAAATCAATTTCCAAGACATATAATCCACAATTCTCAATATAATCACATTTATAAATCAATTATACCTAGAAAAATGTCAATAAATGCATGTACAATCATTTTAATGTGTGCAATAATTAAAATTCACATGTGTGTGTATGCTATATTATGCACGAGCATGAAATGCACTTTCTAACTTCTCAATAATCTCTCATATACAGTATTCTAGGGTTTTAACCCTTAACATGAAAAAATGGAATGTTACAGTGTGCCTAAGAAGGGAGGCATAACAGTGATGGAGAATGGAAAAGGTGAAAAGATTTCCACTAGGACCATCACAGGTTGGAGAGTATGCATTGAATATAGGATACTCAATTTGGCCACCAAGAAAGACCATTTCCCATTACCTTTTGTGGACCAAATGATTGAGAGGCTAGCTGGCTATGGTTTTTATTATTTTCTTGAAGGATGTTTAGCATACAATCAAGTATTCATATACCCATAGGACCAAGAGAAGACTATTTTCACTTGTCATTATGGGACTTTTGCTTACAAGAGGATGACTTTTTGTCTATGCAATACACCAGCCACATTCCAAAGGTGCATGATGGCCATCTTTGCAGATATGAATGAAGACTTCATGGAAGTATTCATGGATGACTTCTGTGTTTTTGGAGACTCTTTTGATCATTGCTTGTTTAATTTGGATAGAGTGTTACAAAGATGTGAGGAGTCTCATTTAGTCCTAAATTAGGAGAAGTGTCATTTCATAGTCTAAGAGGGAGTTATTTTGGGCTATAAGATCTCATGCAGGGGATTGAGGTAGATCGAGCTAAGACTGAAGTGATTGAAAAGCTCCCACCTCCTACCAACATCAAGGGCATCTGAGCATTCCTTGGTCATGCAGGGTTCTACAGACGGTTCATCAAGTACTTTTCTCTTATTGCAGGACCCTTAAATCACTTGTTAGTTAAAGATTTGTCTTTTATGTTTGATGATGATTGTTTAGATGCTTTTAACAGGTTAAAGAAGGTACTTACATCAACACCTATTTTGACATCGTCGGATTGGTCACTTCCCTTCGAGATCATGTGTGATGCAAGAGATCATGCCATTGGTTGTGTACTCAGACATCAAAAGGAGAACAAAACAATACATATCTTAAGTTCAAATACACTCTGTATTACAATATTTACAAACTTTTAACAAAATACATCATATCTCAAATTATTACATATAACCCAAACATACTTTCCCAAAATAAAACACATTCCTCGTTGGCCACAGCGGTTGTTATTGTCCTAGTCCTCAAACCCTCTTATCTGAACTTACAAGGGGTAAAACCACCGTACTAAGCATAAAGCTTAGTGGGGAATAAACTAAACAGGATATAAGCTAATAACTGTTTCTAACTGTCATCCAAACATTTACATATTCAAAAATCACGTCAGATTATAAGCAATGTTTACTTATCCATTTTCAAACTGAACCAAAATATCGTGAATCTCATAACAAAACATAACATATCAAAACAGGTTACACATTTGCTTCAATTCAAAACTCACCAATTTCAAAATATATTATTATAATATCAGAACAAAACTTGTTTGTAACAAAACATAATTTGCTGATTTCAGAACAAAGCTCAGACGTTTCAGATCAAAGTTTATTTATATCAAAACTGAGCATATAATAAAATACTAAACAAGTTAGTCTGTTAATCCTTTATACAAAAGTGGGTAATGGGACTAATATAGGAGATACTGTGATCGGTATCATAGAATAGGAGAGACTTATGTCTCAATAATAGAAGACAACGAAATGTCAATAACAGGAGACACCGAAGTGTCAGTAACAAGAGACACCAAAGTGTTACATGAGCAGCTACAGACCTTTCTAGGCATGCCTATTTACCCACGACTAGGACTTAACAGTTTTAAAACAAAACAGGTTCATTTCAGAAATCTTATATAAGGAACATATTTCAACACATACTACTTCATTCCATTTTGTTCAACTTGACATATTCACCGATTTTCAAACAAACTAACATGCCATACAATTACAAGTATATGCAATAATGCATCAATAGAGGTATTGAGTCATCACCAATTATGTATATTCACACAAATAGAAAGCACTTCTAACATAATCCCAACTATCAAACTCCCCAGACAACTGATGGTCTGAAATTATCACAATATTATCTCAAAAATTTCCAATTCACAAACATCCATATCCAATTCATAATACATAAGTCTTTGGAACTCATTCATTTATGATCACACTAAGTAATTTAACATTGTAAACTATATATCAATTACATTATCATCTCAATTAATAATGCATAATTAAACTAACTATTACTCAACTACATCGAATAATAATTTAAGTTCAAACATACCTTAAACAAGTCCATTTAAGTCCTATTGTACCAAATAAATTAAATTAATCTTATACAGTTCATCAATTGCACAAAATCTCTTTTTGTTCACTTCCTAACCATTTCCCACAATTGTGGGATAAGTGACCCGAAACCTTCAAACTGTTGTTTTCACATGATAGGTTTTTGGATCAGTTTTGTATAGCCATTCTGACCTAGAAATTGACATTTTTAGATAATATGTTCTTCTAAACAAATGTTCCTATATGTATTAAGTTTCAAACGAAATAAAGTTAATTCAATTTGGTTCATTATTGCAAAAGTTATACCCAAAATACTACAGACTGTTCTCAATCATGGACAACAACCAAAACTCAACTTCAAGCCATATGGCTAATATACTAATACCTGTTCAGTGGAACCACTCCTTCTAATAAGTATCCAACATGTATCAAGTTTCTAACCACAATTCTTCATTAATTCAATACACATTTTATCCATTTCAAACATTAAAAAATACATGTTCTATCATGATACCAAACTTAGTACTCCCTTACCTCACTAAACTTCAAATTCAACTCTAAGAATCTAGCTAAACCAAGCTTCTAAACAACCAGCACATACCTAAGTTTAATGTGCAACTTTTAGCATCAACAAAGTAATAATACATAGATTCACAAGACCTACTTCATAATGGAATAACTTATAAAGCTTCCTAGTGTTAATGATATAAACTCCGACAGAAGTCCAGAAATTGAGAGAAGATGGGAGGTTTCGGTAAAGAGCAAAACAAGAATGAAGAAAGTTGGAATTACTCCAACAGAAACATGCTTCATCACTAGCTATGTGTCACTAGCTTAAGATGCCACTTAACACCAAGGCATAAAGCCCACTTGCCCACCATTTAAGCTGCCATTCATAACACTTTATCTAGGCCACTTGTCCTCATATTATGCTGCCAAATGTCAATGTATTAGCTATGCCAAATGTCACTAATTCATAGGCTTAGTCATTCTAATTTCCATGTACCAACTTAACTTGTCTCTTGATAATTTTCCTGGTCCAAATATTCATTTATATACCTCAATTCTCTAATGATATCAATTAATTCCAATTTACTAACTATAGTCCATCAATACCAAAATTTAAGTCATATAACTTTCACATTCAAATCATAGCACAATTTTAACTCCTATCCCACATGTACTTTCATGAACATGTATCGTTTCAACTAGGGTATCTTTTGGGGCCTTACAATTCTCTCCCCCTTAAAATAATTTCATCCTCGAAATTCATACCTGATTAAAATAGTTGAGGATACTGACTTCTCATGGCCTCTTTTGGTTCCCATGTTGCTTCCTCAAGTCCAAGGTGTTGCCAGAGTACTTTCACCAAAGGTATTTGCTTGTTCCTGAGTTGATGGATTTCTTTAGCCAAAATAGATATAGGCCCTTCTTCATAAGACAAATTCGATTGTAGTTAAATTTCTTTCACAGGAATCTTATGTGTATCATCAGACCGATATCTTCTCAACATGGAAACATGAAACACATCACGCAACTTGGCCAACTCTCTAGGAAGAGCTAATTGATAAGCTACTAGTCCAACTCTCTTAAGAATCTCATAAGGACCGATGTATTGTGGACTAAGCTTACCTCTCTTCCCAAATCGAAGTATGTGTTTCCATGGTGATACTTTCAAGAACACCTTCTCACCTACTTGATATTCGATATCCTTCCTTTTCAGATCAACATAGGACTTCTACCTATCACTGGCAACTTTCAAAATACGTTGAATAACCTGAACTTTTTCTTCAGTATCTTTCACAATATTAGGCCCAGCCATCTTGTTTTCACTCAATTCCGTCCAACACACCGAAAATCTACACCTTCTACCATATAGCGCTTCATAAGCTGCCACGTCATTGCTAGTCTGGTAACTATTGTTGTAAACAAGCTCCATTAGAGTCAGATAGTTATCCCAACTTCCTAGAAACTCTAACACATAACCTCGAAGCATATCTTCTAATGTCTGTATATTGTCCATCTGTCTGGGGATGTAAAGTATTACTGAACTTAACTTGAGTACCCAAAGCCTTCTGTAAACTTTTCCAGAATCTTGAAGTAAATCGAGGATCACGATCAGAAATAATATATATCGGTACTCCGTACAGTCTCACTATTTCATTCACATACAAATCTGCAAGCCTATCTACAGAATAGTCAGGACGAATAGATAGAAAATGAGCAAACTTGGTGAACTTATCCACAATTACCCATACAGCAACATGCTTCTTCTGAGTAAGAGCAAGTCCAGTGACAAAATCCATAGTAATGTTATCCCATTTCCATTGAGGAATAGAAATAGGATGTAACAAGCTAGATGGAATCTGATGTTTAGCTTTAACTTGTTGACATGTCAAACACTTAGCTACGTAATCCATAATATCTCGTTTCATACCCGACCACCAGTAATGCTGCTTCAGATCTTGATACATCTTATTTCCACCAGGATGTATAGTGAAAATAATATTATAGGCCTCAAATAACACCTTCTTTTTCAGTTCATCATTAGCTGGCACACACAACTGATCTTTATAATACAAATCATCATCACCTTTCATAGAAAATTCAGGTTGTTTACCTTCCCGAGTAGCCAAGATAATTTGTTGCAACTTATCATCAACTCTCTGAGCATCGCAAATTTCTTGCCTTAAAGTAGGCCTAGTTTTCAACTGAGCTATTAAAGCTCCTTCAGATACAAGTCTCCATTCACCATGCTGCACTAACAATGCTGAAATGGTCTTCTGACTTAAGGCATCAGCCACGACATTAGCCTTACCCAGATGGTAGTCCATAATACAATCATAGTTTTTAAACAGTTCCAAACAACGTCATTGTCTCATATTGAGTTCTTTCTAGGTAAGCAGATACTTCAAACTTTTATGATTTGTGAAAATTCTATACCTTTCACCATACAAGTAGTGCAGCCAAATTTTCAAGGCAAACACTACTGCTACGAGCTCCAGATCATGTGTAGGGTAATTCTGTTCATATGTCTTTAGTTGCCTAGAGGTATAAGCAACTACTTTCCATCATACATCAAAACACAACCCAAACCATTTCTAGATGCATCACTAAACATAATATACTCCTTACTAGAAGTAGGTTGAGCTAATACAGGAGCTTTGGTAAGCATACTTTTCAGTTAATCAATACTATTCTGACATTTATCAGATCACTCACACTTCACTCCTTTCCATAACAGTTTAGTTAAAGGGAATGCAATCACCTAAAACCCTTCACAAATCGGCGATAATAACTAGCCAAATCGAGAAAATTTCTCACTTCTGTCACATTTCATGATGGCTTCTAGTTAACAATTGCTTCTATCTTACCAGGATCAACTCTAATCCCTTGAGAAGAGACAACGTGTCCTAGAAAAGATACCTCTTGAAGCCAAAAATCACACTTGCCCAGCTTAGCATACAACTGTTTTTCCTACAAGGTCTGTAACATAATTCGAAGATGCTCAGTATGGTCATATTCATTCTTAGAATAGACTAGGATATCATCTATGAACACTTCAACAAACTGGTCTAACTAAGGCCTGAATACTCTATTCATCATATCCATAAAAGCCGTTGTAGCATTATTTAACCTGAATGGCATTACCAGGAATTCATAATGTCCATAACAAGTCCTTAACGCAGTCTTCAATACATCCACATCCTTTACCCGAAGTTGATAGTACTCCGATCGTAGATCTATTTTTGAAAACACTCCTAAATCTTTCAATTGATCAAATAAGTCTTCAATCCTTGTCAACGGATACTTGTTCTTCACTATGACTCTATTCAATTTCTTGTAATTGATGCACATCCAATAGTGTACCATCCTTTTTCTTAACAAACAAGACCGGTGCTCCCTACGGTGAGACAGTGGGTCAAATGAACCATTTATCTAGAAGCTCTTGCAACTGCACCTTCAACTCCTTCAATTCAGTAGGAGCCATTCTGTATAGTGCTCTGGATATAGGATCAATCTCAGACATGACTTCAATTGACAACTTCACTTCCCTTTCAAGAGGGAGTCCAGGTAATTCCTCAGGAAACACATCCGAAAATTCATTCACCACTAGAATATCTAGCAATTTACCACCCTCCTTCTTAGAATCAAACACAAAAGCTATATAAGCTTCACATCCCTTCCTGAAGAGTTTTTGGGCTTGCATAGCAGATACCACGTTAACTAAAGAACTAGTGCGGATGCCATGCAATACTATTTCAGGCTGATCAGGCTTCCTAAGCACAACTGTCTTAGCATTACAATGAACCACTACCTGATGCTTGGATAACCAATCCATACCCAGAATCAAATCAAATTCATGAAAAGGCAATCTAATCAGATCTGCTACATATTCATTTTTTTGGATCATAATAGGACAATTCCTAAACACCTGATTAACTAACACACAACTACCCAGAGGACTGGTTACAAGAATGTCATACTCTAACTGATCTATAGGCATCTCCTTATCAGACATTTCTCTAACACAAATATAGGAATGAGTAGATCCAGGATCAATCAGTGCATACATTTCAGAATTAAAGAGAGAAACAATACCAGCAATGAATTCAGGTGCATCCTGATCCTCACGAGCTTTCAATACATAAGCTCGAGCCGAAGTAGAAGGTACAGGTGGTCGAACAACAGTTTTTGAATGGGTACTTGGATTAGGTCTATTCTGACTAGACCCTCCACGACCTCTACCTCGTCCTCTGATTCCAACAGATACATGAGAGACCTCCCTACTAACTTGTGATGTATGAGACTATCTCATAGGGTAGTTAGCTATCAGATGCTCAGTACTGTCACATAGAAAACATGTGCCCGTAGCTCTCCAACAAGTACCCCAATGATGTCCAGAGTAATGAGTCCTCACTCCCGAGCACCAAAATCTCGGCCCACTGAGGAACCCCTACCAAAAGTAGTCGATGAGGGAAAGTTTTGTCGCCTTCCCCTAGCTACAGATCTCTAAATAAATTCTAGTACAAAGGAAACACCTTCACTACTCTACTTGCCTAAGGACTGACCTCCTCTAGCAAGCCCCTTCGTTGAGCCCTTTTCTCTCTTCACCATCATTTGCCTCTCTATTTTCATAGCAGCTTGCACCAGCTGATGGTAATTTACTTACTACAGTAAAGTGAATGCCGCAAGATGCTCCTTGATTGAATCATTCAAACCATCCTCGAACTGATGACGTCAAAACTCGTCAGTAAGTATCAGGTCAGGTGCATACTTGCTAAGCCAATTAAATTCTCTATCGTACTCAACAACAGATAGATTCTGTTGTTTCAGGTTTAGAAACTGCTTCCACTTCTCCTTTCTATAAGCCTCCGTAACATACTTAGCTTTGAACTCTTAGGTAAAGAAATCTCCAGTTAGAGGCACGGATAGCTGAGGATTTCTTAAAACAAACTTCCACCACTCGTAGGCTGCTCCTTAAAGAAGAGAGACAACATAGTGCACCGTCTGATCTGATGGACAACTAATTTCATCTAATACCCTTTTCACTTTCTCTATCCAGAACTCAACTCTTTCAGATTCCTCCAAAGATATCCCAGTAAATTCCTCAGCTCTATACTTCCGCAACTAGTCAATCGGATCCTTTAGTGCAGTCATACGATGTAGTAACTTCATCATGTCCTGTGATAACTTAACCAAAGCCTCTCCCTGAGCTGGAGGAGGAGGTGGCATCTCAGGTTCACCTCGATTCCTAGAGGGTCCAGAGATAGAAGGACGAGATCGCTCAGGATTATTACTCTCAGTAACCTTGTCAACGGCTTCGTGAGATCTTTCCATCTTTAATTCTATAATCAAAAAATGGGGCAAATCGTATTAGGCCAAAACACAACTCTTATATCCAAGTATAAGCAATAGTTAAGTACTTATTACACCATAATCACCTAAACCATGCTCTGATACCAAACGATGTAACACCCAAATACCCCTTGGAAGGATATGCGGATGTTACCTAAGACAGGACTTAAACATATCAAAACAATACAAAGCTTTGCCAGAATTCAAACAACTAATCATTACTTTTCTATACATATTCGACTTTAAACAGAATTTAACCAGCACACTGAATTTATTCGAATACATGCTTCAATTACAACACCATCTTGAATTAAAGTTATTACATTACAAACCCTTAAACAAAACAGTACATATCTTAAGTTCAAATACACTCTGTATTATAATATTTACAAACTTTTAACAAAATACATCATGTCTCATATTATTGCATACAACCCAAACATAAATTCCCAAAACAAAACACATTCTTCATTGGCCACTACGATTGTTATTGTCCTAGCCTTCAAACCCTCCTATATGCACCTACACGGGGTAAAATCACCATGCTAAGCATAAAGCTTAGTAGGGAATAAACTAAACAGGATATAAGCTGATAACTATTTCTAACAGTCATCCAAACATTCACATATTCAAAAATCACATCAGATTATAAACAATGTTTACTTATCCATTTTCAAACCGAACCAAAATATCATAAATCTCATAACAAAACATAACATATCAAAATAGCTTACACATTTGCTTCAGTGCAAAACTCACCAATTTTAAAATATATTATTAAAATATCATAATAAAACTTGTCTGTAACAAAACATAATTTACTGATTTCAGAACAAAGCTCAGATGTTTCAGATCAAAGCTTATTTATATCAAAACTGAGCATATAATAGAATACAAAATAAGTTAGTCTGTTAATCCTTTATACAAAAGTGGGTAACGAGACTAATACAGGAGATATCGTGATCGGTATCACAAAACATGAGAGACTTATGTCTCAATAACAGGAAACACAGAAGTGTCAATAATAGGAGACACCAAAGTGTCAGTAACAGGAGACACCAAAGTGTTACAGGAGCAGCTGCAGACCCTTCTAGGCATGCCCATTTACCCACGATTAGGATTTAACAGTTTTAAAACAAAACAACTTCATTTCAGAATTCTCATATGAGGAACATATTGCAACACATACTACTTTATTCCATTTTGTTCAACTTGACATATTCACTGATTTTCAAACAAACTAACATTTCATACAATTACGAGTATGTGCAATAATGAATCAATAGACGTATTGAGTCATCACAAATTATGTATATTCACACAAATAGAAAGCACTTCCAACACAATACCAACTATCAAACTCCTCGGACAACTAATGGTCTGAAATTATCACAATATTATCGCAGACATTCCTAATTCACAAACATCCATATCCAATTCATAATACATAAGTCTTTGGAACTCATTCATTTATGATCATACCAAGCAATTCAATATTGTAAACAATACATCCTTTACATTATCATCTCAATTAATAATGCATAATTAAACTAACTGTTACTCAATTACATCGAAAAACAATTTAAGTTCAAACACACCTTAAACAAGTCCATTTAAGTCCTATTGTACCAAATAAATTAAATTAACCTTATTAAGTTCATCAATTGCACAAAATCCATTTTTTTCACCTTCCTAACCATTTCCCACAATTGTGGGATAAGTGACTCGAAACCTCCAAACAACTGTTTTCACAGGACTAGATTTTGGATCAGTTTTGTATGGCCATTCTGACCTAGAAATTGACATTTTTAGACAATATGTTCTACTAAAACAATGCTCCTCTATGTATTAAGTTCCAAAAGAAATAAAGTTAATTCAATTTGGTCTATTATTCCAAGAGTTATACCCAAAATACTACAGACTATTCTCAACCATGGACATCAACCAGAACATAACTTCAAGCCAAATTTCAAAACCCTTAGAGACAGAAATCAAATTCAATTACTTCATGAACGTTGTAGATATATGTTTTTATTTTAATCTGAAGTTAAAATTATCCCATTTTGATTTCTACAGGTCAAGATATGGCTAATATACCAATACTTGTTCAGTGGATCCACTCCTTCTAATGAGCATCCAACATGTATCAAGTTTCTAACCACAATTCTTCATTAATTTAGTACACATTTTATCCACTTCAAACATCAAACAATACATGTTCTATCATGATACCAAGTTTAGTACTCCCTTACCTC
>JANQAP020006455.1:0-11723 GCA_026874005.2 Erythroxylum coriaceum | reverse complement strand
AGTTTAAGTAAACAAAATGTTTTGAAAAAGAAAAAGTGGGCCCAAACTAATGATCATTGATAAGAGTTTTTCAAAAAAAAATAAAATTTATACCAACTTTTAATTGTTAAGTGATGTGGCACACCACCCTCGCGGGGCACAGATTCGGATATCACTGTCGGAGTGGGGTGTTACATATGCAAGCTTGGTCCCTTAGTTACTTGGTGAAAAATTGCTAGAATAGGGCACAACCAACAAAATGTCAAAATGGAACAAAATTTTTGAAAGATATGGTATATGCAATTACTCTTCCTAGCACTCTATTCTAAATTCTAAACAAACAAGCTTACAGTAAAATTTTTTTGGCTAGCTTTCCTTTTTCTTCTTATTGTATATTACTTAAATAATGCAGAGAAACTCTTTCTCAAATGTGCCCAACTAATCCTTCAAATACGTTGGGAAATCTATGCATAACCATAAATTATATTCACCAAATTTTATTTTTCCATAAAATAAGGTTTTAGATGTACCTCACTCTCTTATTTTCTTGGAAGATTCTACCTTTAAATTTGACTTTGTTATCTTTCTTATAGATTGATGTAGTACAACTTTGGGAAAATAGATGTTATATTGCAGTTCTTTTACAAATTGCTTAGTATTAGGATTTCTTCTATCTACCTTGCTTTTAACCTCTTATTTATTCATGTTATATCACTACAACAAACTAGGATATAGGCTACAAACAAAATGTAGACAATTTATCTAATAAGAATCATGCATTATATTCATGATGTTATCAATTCATCACTCAAAATATCATAGATTTCTATTTTAGAATAGTTTAGGTGAATTTTCTCAAATTGTTGATAAAGTAAAATTACTAGCTATAAATTATTTTTGTATTAAAAACACCATAAATGCATAGCTAGTAAATGTAAACAATCAATGATTGGAAAATAAAATGTAGCAATTCCATTTTTGTAACCTTTTTGTAGCCAAAAATTGCTTACAATGTTTTGTTTAATCCATAGTGAATAGCATTTTGTGATGTTTTATATAAATTATCTTAAGATGTTTTCTATTTTTTAAAATGTAGTTGAAATTGTTATTATCTTCAATTTTAGTTTTTGCTTATCATTATTTTTTGTATTGTTATTTTTATACATAATTTTTATATAGTCATCATTAATTTTGTTTAATGTCATTATTAATTTAACTACCAATAAAACAAATAAATATTAAGTTGTATCGTTGATCGATGTTTAAAATGAAGCTAATCAAAGACAATTCTAGTTGCCCCTTTTTAAATTGTCTATGTTATCGATATTATTCATTTCATCTAAAAAGTTCAATTAATATGCAACAAACTTGCCCTTATTTCCACTTTTTTTGAAGCATCAAACAATAAGTTTGATTCCACATCATAAAGTTAAATGATGTTTGGGTTTGAATAACTCATACGACATCATTGGTTAGGTGGTATAGTAGTTACATTTGTACTGCTATGTTAAAAAACGATATCATTTTTACATGAGGATTTCGGGTTCTTAAAGGGAATTTGATTGTAGGGGGAATGAGTGCTAGGAAATAAAAACCATAAGTTTTTTTTTATAGTTTTTAAAATTGAGGGGGCATTTTAATAGTTTGTCAAACCATAGGCAATTTTTGTGAATTTAACTTAAAAAGAAAAGCTAAATGACTAAATGAATGATGGAATGAAGTTACCTTATTACTCATCAAAGGAGCAAGTTATAGCCTTTGTGAACAAATTCCTTTCAAGAAGGAGATATGGAGCTTTAAGGGAAATACTTAGTGTTTCAAGGAAAAAATCAAGGAGGAATGTTGGAATTGATGCTTTCTTTTGAAACATCAAGCCAAGGATCCCTTAAGTGTAGTTTAACTTTGTTTTTATCACTTTTCGAAGAAGAAAATAGGCATATACACACATTCTTATTCTAGGCCATGTAGTCATATTTTCTTTAGAGAGGAACATAGGTATAGAAACGTTCATATCTTAGGTTATGTCTACACTTTATATGTTTAAAGAACACACCCTAGCATATAGTCATGTGTCAAGTCATGTTTAATGATGATTTGATGTTATGTGAGTTTTATGATCAAGTTATATGATCATTCAACGTATATGTAAGGTGATCTTCTATTAAAGATGAAGATTAAGCACAAATAAAGCAAGTATGAAACTGAATTTGAAGAAAAATGGTATGACGATATTGTGATGGAATAATCCATGTTTGGTTCAATTGCTATAGTGACTTAGATAAACCTATGTGGACCATACTAAATTGAGCATGAATATCTTTCATGACTTATTCAAGCATTACATATTAAAAAAAATGAGGGTTGTAACCTAAATTAAAGCAAGACTGTAACAATATTATGTAAAGTTAAGCTTATTTATGGTTTTGATGCTCATTGCACCAAAACAAGTTCTCTATCTATTTATGATGTTCTCTCTAGTATTTTGATTCATTTGTAACTTCCTTAAATGATATTCAAATTCGTGTAACCATTAGAACTCATAGCTTGTATTTTAGTAAATCAGAGGAGTTACTTTTTACACTAGCATGTTTTGACTTGTAGATTACTTTTTCTTATTTATTTGGATAAAATCAGAGTTTTATGAAATATAGAGATTGGCCTAGACATGTTCTATGCTCTCCTTAATGTAATTATTCTTGTTTTAATGAAGAACTTGTCTTTTGACCCATATATGATGTTTGCCTAAAAGAAACATGAGTTACGACATATGGGTCAAAAGATAATTTCTTCATTACAAAAATAAGCATAATTATACAAAGGAGAGCATTGAATGAGCTATGATATATTTACATATTAGAGTTATTTCTATTTTGTTTTGAAATATGACCAAAGAATCTCATCTTGAAGCTCTAAATGCTTTTTTTGTATATTTTTACAACATTATAGTAAGTTCATTCATCTAAACTTGTTAAAGTTATTCAAACAGATGAATCAATAACCATAAATCTCAAAATTATTCAGAAAATTTTAATTTCTTGGCTAATGAAATCACCATTAATTTAAGCAATTAGTTGATATAGGATCTTACAAGGAAGCTCGAGATTTATCTTTTGCATTAGTTTTGTACACATCATAACATATTTGTATATAAGGCATAATAATGTCTCATCATTTAAAAAAATAGTGTATCCTTAAATGGAATTTTTTTCCAAACTTGATGACCTATAAATTTATAAGGAAGGAATCCACATTTTCAATTAATTGAATATATTTTTGCATCATCCTAAAAAATCATTCAATATGAACATATAATTACCATTTATGAATATTAAAATGTAATCTTATTACATTAATTACAAAAGATTCTACAATGGTGACATCTTTTAGTTAAAGTTGCATTAGGATCACACAACTATGGAATACATTTTTATATCTAAAATTTTTATATGTATGTTACAAATAATTATTGTTTATTCTTAAACTAGGTCATATATATACATATATGTGTGTGTGTGTGTGTGTGTAGTATATATATATATATATATATATATCCATACTTATAATTATGATCTTATTTTGGACTTGATCTTCTTAGCCAATTTATTAAGTATGATATGGTTATTGTGGGGGCTATTAGGGCACATTGATTATAGAACTTGATCCTTTAAGTAACTAATTTAAGACTCTCTTAATAGTTCATAAACTTTTGTAAGTAATGTTCTAAAGAGTTAGGCTTATATCGTTTATGATTTGGCTTAAAACAATGGGAGAGGCAAAGAAGAGTTAGACCATTATCTTTTGATTTGAAGTTTCTATAATATATGATTCAATAATTTCAAGAACTACAATCATGTCTTGTAATTTAGTTATTCATAGTACCCTTTTATTATTCTTGTATCAATTCAATTAAGGCACATAAAATTTTATTGAATAATCAAATTGCTACTGCTTAACTTAGGAAATTATCTATGTGATACTAAATTTCTATACCCAGTTCAGTTTTATGTATGAAAACTTAAACTTGTTCATTATTTATTATGAATAAGTTATGATATTGATTAATAATTGCATCAAAGTAGATTCTTGATCAAGTTTGTGACTTGGTTTTAATTAAATCTTATGTTTCTTAAATTTTCTGTACATTTTCTTGTTTCTCTCTCTTAAATCCTTAAATTATCATATTTATGAAAATTTGCATGATCCCCCACTAATTAGTCAAACTTAAGGGTCTTAATGAAAACAACTCTTAAGACTATTTTGGAAGGGATTTGATTGAATGAACTATTATTCAATTTACTATTCAGTCAATTAGACAAGGATGTCTCTAAGTTATTTTTCTTGTGCATTTCCATGTTTTTGGTTGGCTCAATGGATTCTATCACCTTACATCTACCAAAGGGGTGTTATGTATAGGTTTAGTGACATGAAATAACAATTCCTAATTGTTTATTAATTATTGTCTACCTAAAAAAGATAATAGTTTGTAATATCATTTTTAACTTGATCTATTGTATCTCTTGTTCATATTATTTATTTTCTTAAAGGGGAATTTATAATGTGAATTTTGAGTTTTAGTTTAGCTTCTTATGAAGTATGCATTGGTTGCTAATCTAGTGTGTTGAATAGCTGTAAATAATCATATTTCTCTAATTGAAACTTTTGTTGGGATTGACCTTTAATACTTATAAGAGTGACGTAGAGTTGTCTTTGAGACTGGAAAACTTGGACATAGATCTTATTAAGGATGAAAATTTGCTTATAACTCAAGAAATGCCAAAGAATAGAAGGTCCACTTTTAAAATTGAAAGAGGGCTAATAGGTTGATCATCATGGTATAAAGAAGCCAATTTTAACATATTTTAAGGATGGATTACCAATTGAGAATAATGATAAGAGGTTTTCGGAAACTTTGAAAAAAAGGTTCATTGGATATGAAAAAGTTAAATTCAACTAACTTATGCATATGTTGAATTCTCTAAGGTATGATAAAACATTTGTGGTTAGAACTTACATTATAAAATTACATCATATAGCCAATAGACTAAGTAGAATATAGGTTCTAATTTCATATTTCTTTATTAACTATCAAGTGTTAAATTCTTTACCCTTTGACTTTAGTTCTTTGAATATAATTTATATTGCTAATAAGGAGGTATGGATAATGAATGGGCTCATCTCAATTTATGTCAAAGAGAGGAAAAAATAAAGCATGAAAAAGGTTAAGCTACATTGCCTAAATCCTTTAAATATAAAGGAAATTATAAGAATCAAAATAATAACTAAAAAAAATAGGGTGTCAAAAGGATGGAGATAAAGAAAATAGGCCATCTGGTGGGTTAAAAATAATAGTATTAAGTACAAGTATTATGATAAGATGGGGCATCTAAAAAAGAACTACTATAAGTATAAGAAAAGAAGAAAAGCAAATTAAGTTAACCATGAGGTAGCATAAGTTAACCATGAGGTAGCACCGATTACTTGGTAGTTAGATAGTGGTTCCTTAATTCATATTTCTAATATGTTATAAGCATTAAAAAATTAAAAGAGCCTAATTAAAGGAGAGGTGAATGCGTTCACGAATAATAGAACCACAATAGAAGTGGATTACAATGGAAGCATGGAGCTTCAGCTAGTTTAGTTGGTAGTATAATGTTGAATATAATGGGATATGTGCCATCTATAGATGTAGCTTAGTTTTTGTTTCCTTACTTGATGATGTCAGATATTCACTAATCTTTAGTAACAGAAAGGTTTCATTTTCCCTTAATTTCATTGTGACTACTAAATATTTGTTGAATAATGATCTTTATTGCTTAGATTTTGAGGATCTTAGTAACTTGGTTATGAATGTAAAAAAGGGATTAAAACGAGATTAATCAAGCAGAGTTCATTCACTTTATGTCATAAAAGACTTTGCAATATCATAAAGGAAATGGTTTAGGGATTAACTAAGGATGAAATGCTTCCTAATTTTGTTTATAATAATCTTGATGATGCATGTCTATGCTGTACTAGAGGTAAGTTCTCAAAAAGGAAGAAAAGATTGTGCCCCTCGAAGTAATGAGATTTTGTAAATAATTCATACTAATATTAGTGGACCTTTAAACCCCCAATACTGATAAAATGAAGTTTTTAGAGATTTCTATTAACAACTGCTCTTGATATGGTTGTCTATATATCATCAGTATTAAGTTTCAGGCCCTAAAAAAGTTTAAGGTATTCAAAGCAGAGGCTGAAAAGCAACTGAATAGACCGATTAAGGTTATTAGGTTAAACCGTGGTAGAAATTAAGATGGTAGTCATAAAGATTTGGGTCAAGAAAAAGGGACCTTTAATTAAGTTTTTAGAGGATTTTGACATAGTTGCACGATACACTATATTAGGTATAATGATGTAAACCTAGCTAGGAATAACATCCTAGAGAATGATGTGACCCAACTAAGAATAAAACCCTAGACCCACGAACAAGTTTGAATTAAACCAAAAAAAAGTTAAATAAGATATATAAAGATCTTTGAGACATGGATTTCAAAGAATCTAGTACTAAATTCATTAAATAGTTGAACTCTATAATGAATGAATCATTTGATAAGTTCAAAGTTCAAGGAAAAATAAGGAATTACTCATAACTCTCAGTAAACAAAGAAGTGAAAAACTAATTAAACTAAAAAGAAACATACTTTAAATACTAAACAAAAATTAGGGTTTCAAATGGATAAAACCTAGAACACAATCATATTTATTACAAAAATTTCAACACCAATAGACATGCCCGTGTCTAAGCTTGTGGATCTTCAGTAATATTATAAAGATAGTAAGTCCTAAAATGCATATGTTGGAGGCTATATCTCACATCTTAACTTTCTAGAAACTTACATGAGTTTGTTTATGAACGTGTTAGAGGTAATATTTATATGCAAATCTTCTCTTGTAGTAACTTGAATCAAGTTAACTAATAATTAACATTCTTTTAGGTCAACATTTTTTTTAATTTAGCCCATTCAATTCCTCTTAACCTTCTTATTATAACTATTCTAACTAGTTCACTAGGCATAATTAATAGAACCTTGAAGCTTGGATATTTGCATTAAAATAATTTTCCCTTTCTTTAAGAAGATTCAACCTTGAACACCCACATTAATAAGAGAAAGATCATTAGTATTAGAACTAGCGTTAATGTAAACTAGCATTAATGTTATACTCATATGAAAGCTTTAATTTGAAAGCGTTATTGTTGATCCTCTCAATGACTTAGAATGAACCATCCTCTTTTGGTTACAACTTTGATTGCCTCTGCATTAAGAATCGTTCCTTCCTTATATACACCCAAACTCAATCACTAGTTTTAAAGATAACTCATCTTCTACCTTTGCTAGTTTGATTTCATAATGCTCATTCTTCCATTCAATCTATTGCTTTTCCCATTTATGAAGTTATTATTTATGTTTCATCAGTGATTTAACAATATCAAGTTTTTTTATTTGATGTTGTGTGAGTACTACAGGTCTTAAATCATCAATAAGTTCTCCAAGCACATTGAAAATTTGTTAAATATAGGAGTTGTTGAGACTAAAATTCGAGAAAGAGCCACTTATATGGGAAATATTTTAATAAGTTATGTAGGAGATTACATATTAACGAATAGAGCACCTATAAACCATCTTATCCTTCTTTGCTCGTGCTCTTTTATTAACAAGTAAATGTAATAAATCAAAAATAGTTGGCATAAATTAAAATATAAAATAAATTTAAATGGTGAGTAATAAGAAGATGAATTCATATTCTTATTATACGTAAACTTAATAAACGGTAAGAAATCTTACCAATTTTGAAGTTCTTTTGAATGATAGCATGAAGTCACGTATTTAAAGTTCTATTTAGTACTTTATTTTAACCATCAATATGAGGATGGATAGTAATTAAATAATAACTTTGTTCCTCATTTATCCCAAAAAATTTCAAAAGTAACTATATAACTTAGTATCCTAGTAACTCAATAGACTCTTAAGAACTTTATATAATTGTACCACTTTTTTAAAGAACAAATTAGCAACACTATTCTTACCTTAAATTTTATCACAAAGAGTAAAGTATGTCATATATAAGAACTTATCGACCATAAAAGGTATAAAATCTTTACCATTCTTCACCTAACCTAAGTGGTAAAAACCTAGATTTTATCTTTCCTACAAGTGATGCACTTACCACACATTCACTCTATATCATGTCTTCTTTTAAGCTAACAAAACTATTCACGTAACATATCTGAAGTCTTTTTAACACCAAAATCACCTATTAAACCCCCACTATATGCTTTATGCAAAAATATCTCAACGATATAACCCTTAAACACACACATTTTTTTTATAGAAAAAGTAACCATCATACCTATAAAACTTCTCAAACCCCCCTTTTTCATATACCAAATAAACATTACCAAAGTCATTGTTATTAGTATATAATCCTCCATATATTCCAATCGTAATAAGGAGAAGAACATATCTCTGAGATAAAGCATTAACTACTACATTCTTGTAATCTTGTTTATACTTAATGACATATAGAAATGTTTTGATGAGTTTTGCCCGTTTAGCATGACATTTTTCTAACTTACCTTTCCCGTGAGATGTTTTAATGACTCATAGTCAATTTGTATCACAATTTTTTGAGACCATAGGTAATGTTTCCATGTCTTTAATGCCCTTACCAACACATAGAGTTCTTTATCATAAGTTAGGTAGTTTAAGGATGCCCTATTAAAGTTCTTACTAAAATAGGCTATTAGCCTTTTTTCTTGCATCAAAAGATCACTCTAATAGTTAATCTTATGGCATAACACTCAATTTTAAAAGTTTTAGAAAAGTCATGAAATGTTAAAAAAAATTTAGCATAAATTATCTTTAATAACGTTAAATTCATGATCTTGTTCACTATCCTAATAAAACCCCCATATATTTCTTAATAATTTAGTAAATGGTGCAGCAATTGCATTAAAATCTTTACTAAATCTATAATAAAAACTAGCTAAACCATAAAAATGCTTCAATACACAATCTTTTCCATACATAAAGTATAATTTATAAAGTTAGCCAATAATTATTCCTTCCTTATCTTGTCAAGCACACATCTTAAATGAAAGATATGTTCTTCTATATGTTTCTTGTATACTTAAATGTCATTGAAATAAATAAATACAAATATGCCTATATATGCATGCAAGACATGATTTATTAACTTCATGAAAGTACTAGGAGCATTAGTAAGACCCAGTGACATAACTAACCACTAATACAACCCATATTTGGTCTTAAAAGTACTTTTCTATTCACCACCTTCTCCCAGTCTAATTTGGTGATGTTAACACATCTAATCTAAGAATAGGATGTTAACATATCTGCCAAGTGTCATCCTTTATAGGCGCTATAAGAATTAGAACATCAACTCTTCCACTTATCTTAATAACTCCTTTATTTACTCTGGGTTGCTCCTATAAATTGGTTTATTAAGGATAATAATCTTAGGACAAAGTTAATTTGATGTTGATCCTTTTAATGGGTAGTAATCCATTAGGAACATCATTAGCCAGCACTTCCTCATTAGCCAGCACTTCCTCATACTCTTTTAACAAGGAAATAACATCACTATGAAAAGATATATCATGCTCTTCAACATTGAGATAAGCCTTTGTGTTAGACTTAGCAAAATTATCCTGATCTGACTTACTTGTCTGACTTGAAGTCAACAGGCCCGACTTGAGTTAATCTAGCTTTAGGTCAAGTTTGGGCTTTTCTCTCAAAATTTTAGATTTTAGGACGAGCTCAGGCTTGGGCTGCCTGACCCGACCCAACTTGCTTGAAGTTTAAAATTTTTAAGCGAAATGACATTATTTTTTGTGTTTAAAAATAAAAAATATACTTAATTGGGCTCTATCATACTTGATCAAACTCCCTGGACCCTAGGGCTTGATTAAGTTTTAGGTCCAGCCCAAGCTCGAACACATTACATGTTATTTAATAAAGAGAGCACTCCTAAAATTCATTTTACATAACCCCTCATTTGTTTTTTTTGTTTTTGTTTTTTCACTACCAACTCTTCTTTTCTTAAGCTCTCTAATCTTATTGATCTACAAGCATACAAAGCCAATTGTAATAAGTAAAACTACAATAATTTCATAGTATTAATGCCACAAGAACTATATCACTATATCTATTAATCCTAGTTCAAAAAATAAACTTAATAAAGCAAGTGATTATGAAAGATAACAAAATCACTAAAGTAACAAAGAAATGCAAATAAAGTTGTGACAGTAAGTTAATTTGCATTTCTTATATGGAATTGTAACTATCAAACAAGATTAACTATCTAGGTTGAAACAACAATTAACTTAAAGTGTCTATGCCTTCTCTCGAAGCATGTAGGTATATCTAATTAGGTAACTACCACGTCTTAACGCAGTTTAACCCAATCAAATTTATTAAGCATACTTAATGTATTTGGTTATCACAATAGTCTAGGAACCTTCATTTTATAGTGTTAAAGTGTTATTCTCTTAATGCATAGATTCTACTTCACCTTTTGGTCCTTTATTTAATCCTTAAAATTGAATTTATAGTGATAAGGCATAAACTCAATAATTGAGAATAATGAATAAATTCAACCAACAAATAATCAAACCATGCATTGATAATTAAAATATCCATTACAAGCTACATCCTTAACCATAACTAGGATTTCTAGCCACTAAACATAATAAAAACAAAACATAAATGATTCAATCTCAATATAAAAGAAAAAGTTGAAGGAAAAAAAAGAGAAGTTGTCATTAACTCCTCCAATCTTGATCTAAATTATCCTTTAATGTTAAGAAAGACTAGAACTATGAAAATAAAAATAGGGCAGCTATTATGCATGAGGACCAACATCGAACCAACATCCACACTAACATTAATTTTGTTATATAACTTTTATCCCTTGTAAAACACTCTGTAATTACCATCTAATGCCAACTTGTAATTAACATCAATCTTGTTTTGTAACTTTCTTGTATAAAACTATGATGAGTCTGCTGCTAGTTACATAAACAACTTTAGGCTATTTTTAGTTTGCTTATCAACCTATCTGAACCTCATGAAAGATAAGTGTCTGTCTCCTAAGCAAGTTTGGTGCTTATTACACATTTTTCACTTACTTCTCCACTTTTTGACATATTCAAGCTAGAATTAACTCTTAATATCTTATATAAAGATTTTGTTTATTTTCTTATTTTTTAAATGGTTCCAAAATTTTCTCAGTTGGATAATACTGGTGTAACATCCCGTTCCCATATAACGGGTTGAATCATGGAAATTGGTACACGGGAGATTATTCGGAGAATTTAGGAAAACACATCTCATGCTCATGCATTTGTGAACAATGATTTTTGCACATGAAAAATGTTTGTCCATGCATTCATGACATTTTTCCGGTATAATTGTGAATAAATGGAAATTTTAAAAAATAGGCTTTGTGTGTGTAAAAATTGAATTGGAGAGGGCTATAGGGGTTTTCTGATTTTTAGAGAATTATAGAAATTTTCTGGGAATTTTTCGGGATCGTTTCCGGACCCGAAAAACTGTCAAGTGACAGAATAGGGGTTTACCAGTAGAGGAATTGACTGTCCAATGGCACTGGAAACTTAGACTTATGAAATTAAGAATTTTTGAATTGAGCCATTGGAATTTTGGAGAGAAATTGGAATTGAATTG
>JANQAP020006429.1:0-11724 GCA_026874005.2 Erythroxylum coriaceum | reverse complement strand
TTTCAATTGTGTTAGTTTATGTGTTTAATTGTTTTTATGGGTTAGTATAAGTCTTTGAGCTTAAATGTTATATTTTTGAGGTACTTTGATGTGTTTGTTAATGTGTCAGGGTAAATGGCGAAGAACAAAGAAGTTGTGAAGAGTTTTGGGCTAAAAATATAGGCCACAATTGTGGCACAATAGGCCACAATTGTGACAGAGAGGGATGAGCTAGGGCAACCAGGCCATGATCTTGCACTTTGGGCATGCTCGTGATAGAGAGCTTGGATCCAAGTCACGATCGTACACTCTGGGCCATGATCATGACAGAAAGGTCTAAACGTTAGCCACGATCATGGTAGGCAGGTCCAGGATGGTGGCCTGCATCAAACTAAAGCAAAAACTCAAATTTTGTAAGATTGTTTGGACCGTTAACCCCAACTTTGACCTAGAGCCTCAAAAGTATAAATATAACATTACAAGTCAGAGGTAGCATTCTTTAGAGAGTCAAGAGAGTTGTGCAAGAGAGCTTTGATTCAGCCAAGTCTGAGAGAAAACTAGAGAGAAATCAAGAGATTGAGGAAGGAGACAAAGGAAGAGAAACACGAAGATGAGCTTGACGTGACGTACTTCCTAGAACAGGTAGTTTCCTGCTGTCACCCTCCCCAACTCCGTTCCCAACGTATTTCCATTTATTTTAGTTTTGTTTATGTATAGGATTGAAATAAGTGTTGGGAATTGTTTGTGTTGAATGTTGAGTTTATGTTTATACTCACCTTTGGATCTTGATTTCTTAGATTAATAAAAATTGATTGATTATGTTTTTATTGATTTAATTATGATTTCAATTCTACTCTTACTAACTTGGCAATAAACTGAGAGGGTGAGTTGGATAAAAATAATCAATTTAGGCTAACGAGATTTAGGAGAATTGATAGGTTAAGAATTGAATCAAACTGATAGAATTGTGTAATGAGAGATCGAGCATAGGTTCCGTTAGGTTAATAGACAACTTAGAACTAATTTAGGTTTTAAGCTAAGTGCGAATAGAGAGATCGCAATTCCATAATTTAAATTAAGGATCATCAATTAGGGTTAAGAATTATAACTCGAGAGAGTAATTCACCCTAGGACCTTCTAGACCCATTAAGTCAGTGATTTCAAAATTGATTAGGTTTCCATTAATTTTGAATCAAACTCTCCTTTCTCTCACTTGGTGATTTCTAAGTTAATTTTGGATTTGGTTATGTGATTGCTATTTTGTTTACATTTTGAAACTTTAGTTTCTCATAATCAATTGTTGATTGATTTAATTTCTGTATTAGTTATTTGTTTAAAATTATTGTAGTTTAGAATGACCTTAGATTTTAGGACTAGATTAGGCTTCTTTGTGGGATCGACACCTTAGGTATTACGCAAATGACCCGTGCACTTATAGAATTTACCAAGCTTATAAATAGTAAAACTTAACTTATAAATAGTAAAACTTAACACGTGTAACCTTGCGATCAAGTTTTTGGCATTGTTATCGGAGAGGCGATAGTTTAGTTCTTTAGTCTAAGGCTTTTCCACTAACTTTTGTTTTTTTTATAAAAAATTTGGGCATAAAAAAGACACATCAAGGCATCTTAGAATGAGAAATGAGACATCTGAAGAGCTAGGTTGTAAGAAGAAATGGAAAGAACAATAATGGAAGATAGATATTATGGGGAGCAAGGAACTTTTGAGAGCTACAATGAAGCATAGTATGGTTAGGGAAATAATGATCCTTATTGGAATATGTACACTCCGGGATGGCAAAACCACCCTAAATTTTATTGGTCTAACAATGTAGGGAATCATTTAGGACATCAAGAACTAGTTGAATTTCAATATGATGAATACAGTTCATGGGATTCCACGCTAGACAAAATCATGGATGAGCTCATAGATATGGAAAAGAACCAGAAGAGGTTGGAAAACAAGTTTGAACAAGTAACAGAAGATTATGCATCTTCTATTCACAATCTAGAGGTTTGAATAGGCCAGCTTTTCAGGGAATTTTGTAAACAAAGTGTGGAAAACTGTTTTTGCAGTATGAAAGTAAATTCAATAGAGCCATATCAGGCTATCACACTTAGGAATGGGGTAGAGCTAGAAGAACCCGAGAAATCAAGCTAATCCTGATCTTATAGAAGACCAAGAAATTAAGAAAAAGGATGAAGGAATGGATGGAAACCCCTTATACTATCTATCAGATCTTAGTACACCATGTTTGAACATCAAAAATTCTAGGATAGATGTTCATATAAAGAACCCTACCCTTTGGTTGATGATGATGAAGAGACATTCAACATGAATGATGTAATTAAGAATCTGAAGGTTAGTAGCTCATTCAAGATAATTGATGTGTTCAAATCTTCTTAAGAACAAGAGGACGAAGAACAGATGACAATAGACATCGAGTTTGAAGAAAGTATGGAAGTCTCTATTTAGGAAGCAGAAGAAGCTGAGGAAACGAAGGTGATTACCAAAGAAAGAGAGAAACTCAGCTTCTTACATGATAAATTATTGGATTCGATGGAAGATTCAGGGAGTTTTATTATTCCTTATTTTATTGACAATTTGTAAAAAAAAAAGACATTACTAAGCTTAATTGGTTTTCTCAACTTTATTAATATTGTCCTTATGATCACTTTACAATTTGTAGCTTACTCAAAAGCTACAAACCTGATGTTGAATGAGAAGGGTGGAAGCAAGCTACTTATAATTGATCCTGGCTGAGTCTTAAAGAATGAAGGTCAAGCTAATGACCATAAATTAGCACGTTTAGTAGTTAGATTTAAATTGTTGTGTAGTTAGGTTTAGTTCTTTTGCTGTCTTGACTCACTTATAAGATAGGGCAACACTCTCGATATCAAGCGGATTATATCTCAACATTATCGCCATCACCACCTCTATCAGCATAAATGGTTTCATGTTCTAACCCTTTTCTTTCATTTTTGTTAATATTTTATTCTTATGTTTTTCGTATATTGTGTTTTATGTCCCCCTGGTGTGTTTGTGTACCCTTCTCACATTGAGGACAATGTGTTGCTCAAGTGAGGGGAGGATTATGTGTTTTGTTTTGTATGTAATTTTGCATATGGTATGATAGTGTTAGGTTGCATTTTGTGAACTGTATGAATATGTCAATAACTTAGATAAAGTGAAATTTATTTAATTTTGAACATAGTCTAGTAGGTTGTAAATGATCATTAGCTCACAAAATTAGTGAATTAGGGTTCTTTAGATAAATATACAGCTTAATTAGGACTTAGTGTAAATCTAGCACTCTATAGGTTGTCAAATTCATTCATAATTTGAGGCCTTTTAACTTAAGTAGCTTAACTAGTATTTTCATGGAAATGAGTAGCTTAAATAACAAGGTAGGTAATAAAAATAAAATAAAAAATAAAAAACATTTTTTGTTAAATAAATCAATATTCTGCTAACTTTCAGGTTATGAATAGAGCTAATAGCCAATTGAAAATGTGATAATAGTTGAGTAACCGGATTAACATGCATCACAACTATGTGCCTTAGCGTCAAAAGGCTATAATGACAGTTCAACCAAGCTGTTTAATAAAAGCATGACTTAGTTGAGTATCTGGATCGACATTCATTACCAATGTTTGCCTCTACGTAAAAAGAGTAAGTCTATGTTCAAAAATAAATAAATAAATATATATATAATAAAAATATAATAAAAATAAAATAATGTTTGTGTTCCATAATAAACCTACCAGACTTGTAGTAAGCTTGACTTTTTATGAAAATATACTTAGGAATAGTTACAGAGTCAAAAAGAACAAAGAATTATTAATATGTGTGTACAACTGGAAATGGTAAACAAATTAACACTTAGATCTCGATTAAATTGTATATTTAGTTCAAAGCCCCTAGAGATAGATTTTGCTTGTTAATGATTAGATATAACCTATAGGATTTTGTTTAAGATTAAATTTGTTTCATGAAGTCAAAGTCATTGCCTCATTATTACATTGTGTGTTGTGTGTTGTATGTTGTGTGTTTGTTGTTTTGTTTGCTCGAGGACAAGCAAATATTTAAGTGTGGGAATGTTGATAGTTATGATTTGCATTGTGTTTTAGGGTTTGATTTGTTAAGTATTTAGTGTTATTTTGAGTGTTTAGTGTGTATTTAGGTTTCAATTGTATTAGTTTATGTGTTTAATTGTTTTTATGGGTTAGTATGAGTCTTTAAGCTTAAATGTTATATTTTTGAGGTGCCTTGATGTGCTTGTTAGTGTTTCAGGGTAAACGACGAAGAATGGAGAAGTTGCGAAGAGTTTCGGGCTAAAAACATAGGCCATGATTGTGGCACAACAGGCCAAGATCTTGACAGAAAGGGATGAGCTAGGGCAGCCAGGCCACAATTGTCCACTTTGGTCACGGTTGTGACAAAGAGCTTAGATCTAGGCCATGATCGTGCACTCTGGGCCATAATTGTGACAGAAAGGTTTAAGCGCTGGCCACGATCGTGGCCTGTGTCGGGTTAAAGCAAAAACTCAAATTTCACAAGATTTTTTAGACCGTTTCGACCCCGACTTTGACCTAGAGCCTTAAAAGTATAAATAGAACATTACAAGTCAGAGGTAGCAGTCTTTAGAGAGCAGAGAGAGTTATGCAAGAGAGCTTTGATTCAGCCAATTTCGAGAGAAAACCTAGAGAGAAATCAAGAGATTGATGAAGGAGACAAAGGAAGAGAAACACGGAGAAGAGCTTAACGCGACGTACTTCTCAAAACAGGTAGTTTCCCACTGTTGCCTCCTCCCCGACTCTGTTCCTAACTTTTTTCCATTTATTTCACTTTTATTCATGTATAGGATTAAAAGAGGTGTTGAGAATCATTTGTATTGAATGTTGAGTTTATGTTTATACTCACCTTTGGATCTTAATTTTTAAGATTAATAAAAATTGATTGATTGTATTTTTATTAATTTAATTGTGATTTCAATTTTTCTCTTAATAACTTAGCAATAAACTGAGAGGGCGAGCTGAGTAAAAATAATCAATTTGGGCTAACAAGAGTTAGGTGAATTGATAGGTTAAGAATTGAATCAAACCGGTAGAATTGTGTAATGAGAGATCGAGCATAGATTCCTGGTAGGTTAATAGATAACTTAGAACTAATTTAGGTTTTATGCCAATTGCGAATCGAGAGATCACAATTCCATAATTTAAATCAGGGATCATCAATTAGGGTTAAGAATTATAACTCGAGAGAGAGTAATTCACTCTAGGACCATCTAGACCCGTTAAGTTAGTGATTGCATAATTGGTTAGGTTTCCATTAATTTCGAATCAAAATTCCCTATCTCTCACTTGGTGATTTCTAGGTTAATTTTAGATTGGGTTGCGTGATTGCTATTTTGTTTACACTTTGGCACTTTAATTTCTTATAATTGATTGTTGATTGATTTAATTTCTGCATTCGTTATTTGTTTAGAATTATTGTAGTTAAGGACGACCTTATATTTTAAAACTAGATTAGGCTTTCTCGTGGGATCAACACCTTAGGTATTACGTGAACTACTCGTGCGCTTGCAGAATTTACCAATGTTATAACTAGTAAAACTTAGCGCGTGTGACCTTGCGATGAAAATTGATGAGGAATTGAGGTGTAAATAATGAATTATGAAGAAGATGTTTTGAGTTTAGTATGAAGGGGTTAAAATCTACAAAAATTTGAAGGAAAAGGGAGATTAAATCTTCAGATAACTCATCCCACGATCGTGGGCAATGTATTGGAAGTGAAAATTTCTCTTTATGTGATAGTTAAACTAACTAAGGATAAGTGTTTTACTTTGGTGCATTTAGACTTGATTAAGCCTTGAAATGAACCTAGTTTGATGTTGGATTAATTAGTTAAAGTGTTTGATAAGTGTAGATTGTTAATTGATGTTATAACTTAAGGAATGGATTATTAGATATCATGTATCTAAAATATAGAATTTATGAGTGTTAAAGGAAGGAAGTTGTTTCTAGGAATGCAAATGTGATCCAAAGGATATGAGTAATGTGTGTTAGACATAAATGAAAGAATATGGGAGAACATGAAGTAATTGTGAGTGATAATTGGATAATTATAAGAATGCATATGATTTATGAATAAATCAAGCTTGCTTAAGGTATAAGCTTAAATTACAAAATGGTAGTATACAAGCAATAAAATTTGAATGACCTGAAAGTGTATAAATACAGTTAAGATTTGTGAATAAGGATACATACCCAGAAGGTCAATTGAGCATGTATTGAAACATGTTATATATATATATATATATATATATATACACATGTGAATGATTGAATAATCATATGATTGCCAACGTGAAATATGTGTGTATTGTTTGAAGATACAAACTCAAGTTAATCGTCAACGTCTAGACATTGTCAGATCATGAAGGTAATAGCTTATCTGAAGCATACTATGAGTTAAACTAGATGTTTACTCACTATGACTGAATTATTTGTGCTTAGCTTTGTTATTGAACTTTTATTGATATGATAGTGATAATTCCAGACATTAATGGTCTGAGGAGTTCAATATTGGAATTATATAAATATGGACAATGTGTAAACTCAATTATATGTGTTTCTGTCTGATACGTATGCTGAATATGGAATGTGACAATAATTAAATGTGAAATTCTAAAAGGGATATGAAATATGTGAGTAATTGAATATGAATTGCCATACTAGACCCAATGAATTTGATACATATAACAAAAGCACACAAGAATGAAGGGTAAATGAAATATGGAGTATGGAATGATGCATCACATTGAAATGCATGATCAGATAAAGGAGTTATGACCTGAGTGACAAGTTTGAAAAAGAGCTTAAAGCTTAGAAATGTGCACAATGAGCCACAGACTCAGTTATTAATGAGCCCAGTATCCACAAAAGGTATGGGATAATATATGAAATGAGCCTAGTATCCATAATAGATACAGGACAGTAAATAGGTACTCGGTGACAATAAAGTAAAAATGGATAGAGTCACATGTGCATTTGCATATACATCCTTATATATATCTTATGATTGAATTGCAGTGAATTATTGAATTCTTTGAAATATAGTTGAAAAGTAAATGAAGATTTGTTGTGATATAAAATGTAATTTATCTGATATACTTATGAAAGTATTATAAACTTGATTTACTTGATAAGGTATGATGAAATGTGATGAGATGTTCAATATTGGATGATATGATTTGCTTATGAATTGGATTGTGAAATGTCCTTGTGTTTTGATATGAGTGAGCACATCGATGATGGTTTACTCACTAAGTTTGCAAACTCATCAAAAATTGCGATATTGATTTTTCAGGTTCAGAGATGATCTAGTTAGTCTAGTTGAAGTAGCTATTACATTTGGATATGAGCTAGTGGTCGGGATCAATTGTGCCAATATGTTGTTTTCACACAGAAGTTGCCAATGGGTTGTTTTGCCCACTGTAGGTTCCCAAAGGGATGTTTTCTCACCGAAGTGTGCCAACAAGTTGTTTTCTTACCAAAAGTGCCTAGCATCCATACCAGTGACCTATTTTGCCCATTGTTGGTGTGCCAACGAGCTATTTTTCTTACTAAAGATGCCCAGCAATCGTGTCAAAGAGGTTATTTTTCCTATCTAATGTGCCCAACGATTGTGCCAACAGGTTGTTTTTCCCACCGAGGGTGCCTAATGACCATGACAACAGGTTATTTTACCCACCAAAGATGCCCAACGACTATGCCAATGAGCTATTTAGTCTACTGAAGGTCTGTAAATGAGTTGTTTTCTCATTGAAGGTGTCTTAACGGGTTATTTTTCCCATCAAAGTTAGGGCAACGGGCTATTTTCTCACCAAAGGTGTGCCAACGAGCTATTTTCCTACTGAAGGTGTGCCAGCAGACTGTTTTTTCCACTAAAGGTGTCAGGTGACAATACCAACAGGCTGTTTTGCACCCCAAAGATGTGCCAATATGTTTTTCTCCCATCGACGATTCCCAATGACCATCCCAACGAGCTGTTTTGGCTTTTAAAGCTATGTCAACGGATTACTTTTCCCACTAAATGCCACACGACCATGAAAATGGGTTATTTTTGCCATCGAAGGTGTGCCTATAGGCTGTGTTTCCCACTGATGGTGCCCAACGACTGTGTCGACAGGCTATTTTGCCCATCGAAGGTATATAGTGACCATATTAATAGGTTGTTTTACCCATCAAAGGTACGCTAACAAGTTTTTTTTCTTACCAAACCTAATCATTTTGCATTCGATTCACTCTCTTGATTTATTACCGAAGCATAAAGTTACATCAATTAATCACAACACCCAAATGGTTAAGCACAAAATAACTAGATTAATATTAAATCAGGTCAAAATCCCTAAAGAAAATTAGAACATCGTGATCAGACCCAAATCCATCAACATATTCATATCCATCTCAACATTCAAAAAAAAGACCACAAAGATGAATGAAATACAATTTGGAAGGGGATCGAGATGCCTTGAGAAAGCAGAAGTAGCAGAAATTGGCTCCTCTCTCTTCTTCTTCTTCTTTTTCTCTCTCTTCTTTTGCTCTCTTCTTGGAGTTTTCCCAAAAGTGGCAAATCGAAGAGCTCCCTTAAGGTTTCTTCTTTATCCTTTTTATACTCTCTTCTATTTTGGGTAACCTAGGGCTTTTTTGGATTAAAAAAGTCCCTCTAAAACTTAAATCTAGAAGGCTGTGTGTGTCTGTCCTAGTGCAGGCCATGATCGTGACACTTGATTTTCCTTTTTGTGACAATCATGGCAGAGCAAGCCATGACCGTGACATCTTCTACTTGGTTCTGTCACGATCGTGGCTTATTGGACACGATTGTAGCCCTGGGTTTGGCTCTAAGCATTCTCTGAATTTCCTCGTTCTTCGATATTTGCCTTGAAACACTAAGGAACATATTAAGGCACGTCAAACACATAAAATTAAAGCTCAATCACATGCTTTAACCCACAAAACACATAAAACACAAATATCTTACTAACTAACATAATCCTTCCCTAAATATACATTAATCGTTCAATTTAATAACTAAACACATACTAAACTACCTACTAAAAAATATTGCAATCTACCACTATCAACATCCCCACACTTAAACTTTTACTTGTCCTCAAGCAAAACAAAACAAAAAACAAAAACACTAAAACATAACATACACACATATGCAATAATGAGACAGTGATATTAAACTTTATGAAACAAATTTAACTACGATCACCATCTCTCAAATTGTTCTAACTTATTAACTTTTGTGTCTAAGTACTTCGGATTAAATATACATACTAATCAAGACCTTAATGTTAAGTATATTCACCCTATCACTTGCACACACACATTGATAATTATTCAGTCAATCAAAAATGTAACTATCCTTAAATAGGTTTTCATGAAAATATAAGCTATTCACAAAGATCGGTAGGCTTATTTGATAAAATACTATTTTTTATTGATTTTCATTGACATGAACCAAGCCCTTTTATGGGAAGGCAAACATTTGTGATGAATGTCGATTTGGTTACTCAACTAGATCATGTTTTTATTAAGCAACTTGGTCGGAATGTCATTATAGCCTTTTGATGCGAAGGCAAACATTTATGATGAATGTCCCTTAATTACTCATTTATATCACATTCTTAACTGGCTATTACTGAACGTTTATAACCTGAAGGCTAACGTAATAGTTATTTAATTAAGAATTAAACTTTTCTTTTTTACTTATTTCATTTCTTTTAGCTAGTAATTCTCATGAAAAGATACAAACGATGCTACTTATTCAATTGGCCTAAAATTATAAATGAATGTGACAAATTCCTAAGGTGAATAAACTAACATTATATCCTAATTAACATGTATGTTTAACCAAAGTAACCTAGGTCACTAATTTCATGAGCTAATAAACCTTCGCAACTTAAAAGACTATGTTCAAAGTTAAATTGATTCTGTTAAGTCCTAGCTATTGACACATTCGCGCGAATCACATCATACAAACCTAAACAAACTAACATACGATATGCAAAATTCATATTCAAAATAAAAACATACATGCACATAACCCTTCCCAAACTTGGATAACACATTTTCCTCAATTTCAGAAGAGAAATCAACAACACATAAGGTGAGAATAAAAGTGAAATAATAAGGAAACATAATGACAAGATAAAGACAAAAATGAAAAGATAAGGGTTAAGAGCATAGAACCTGTCATGTTGATTGAGGTGGTGATGGCGATAGTGTTGAGACCAAATTCTCTTGATATCGAGAGTGTTTTCCTATCTTATAAGTGATTTAAGAGAATAAGATAATTAGTGATCCAACCTATTCCAACTCATTATAGAATTAAAAATTAATCTAACTACACAACAATTTAAATCTAACTACTAAACTTGCTAATTTAGGGTCATTAGCTTGACCTTGCATCCTTGGAAGCATGTTCAATTGTTCAAAAGGAAGGAAATTACTTCCTTTTCCTTAGAAATCGCTCCTCCAACATATAGTTTGCAATGATGCTCGTTCACCTTAAAGGTCACCTTGTTTAAGTCTTCCAATTCAAGGGCTCCATAAGAAAACACTTGGGTTACCGTAAAAGGTCCACTCCATCACAATTTAAGTTTTCTTAGAAATTATTAGATCGAAAACAAAAAACATGCTTGGTTTGGCTAAACGATAGATTTCAAAAACCTAAATTATAACACATCAAAAGCATAAACACCAAATCAACATGCTTTTTAATCCATATATGATACATCATAAAGAAAATAAATATAATAAGAACAAGATCAGACTTTTTTACGACTCCTTGCTTCATCTTCGACTCTTTGCTACTGTGTCCTTAGCCAATCCAATCTACCACTTGTTCTCCTTAGATAACTTAGTTATCAAATCCTTTTGTGGGAAAGGAGAAGAAAATAATTGGAGGTTGTTTTATTTTCTTGTATTCAGTTAGATCAAAGAAGAATAATGAGACCTTCTCATTTTCTTTGCTATTGCTAATGATGTGGAGAGCTTGGAGAGAGACAAAATTTTTTTACACACATTAATAGCATCAAAAACTAAAAAACGAAAATTTTTTCTTTTAAAGTCCAACCCCTTTGGACGTTAATGGGAGAGAGTGAGTGTTTAGAAGCCATCCATGTTTATTTTAGCATCACATGATAAAAGACATGCATACAAAATGAGTTGTATACATATTCTTTGTAAATGGATGTAAGCTTAGGAGAGAGTGGAGAGACCAAACAATAAAGCAACCATTCATTACCATAGAAACTCAAAAGATCTATAACCCCACTCACATCTTCGGTACATACATCATCAAATGAGCATTTGGTCAAAGCTAATTGAAAAGAGTCCTTCCAAAGCCAACACTTGTACGTTACCTTTCACCTTTAAAGACCATCCATTAACATTTTAATGATGACAAAATGCACACTTCATTCTTTAATCAAAAAAACAAAAAAGGTTGCACGTTTTTTATCTACTATTACACTTCATTCTTTAATTAACCATTTAATGATTGATGATTTAGATTTTAATTCAATTAATCTAATTAACTAAATCAAAATCCAGCTCATATGGCATCATGCTTCCTACTAGTCTTAGGCAAATCTATCAAAAAGTCCATAGTCACCCTTTGCCACTTTCACTCTGGAATCGATAATGGCCTTAATTTGCCTGAAGGTGC
>JANQAP020006420.1:0-11724 GCA_026874005.2 Erythroxylum coriaceum | reverse complement strand
GTACATATGCTTGAATTGTGGCTGATTGCCGATGGCTATAAATGTATTAGCCACTGAGCCGTGTAGCTCAACCCATCGTTTTTCCCTCCTCAGGCATAGAACGAGAAAGTTAGCAATCCTTGCAAGGCATCCGAAACTCCAAGATAGTTAAAGACTTTCGTACTAAGTTAGTGAACATTTTGGATAGCTTTATAGGCATATCAAGCATGAGCATCCATTTGTATTTTGTATTAAGTATTGATGTAATTGTTGATATGTAACTAAAGCTATGTATGAACTTCGTTTGATTCAGTTGTGAGATTTGAGAAAAGTTTCTTTTATATGTTCATTTCTATCTTTTTGTTGAATTGTAAATGGTTGTGAGAATTGTATGCATGTGTATTAAGTAGTGTTGGATGTTTGAGGTCTGTGTTGTTGTTTCGAAGGTTTTGTCGCGGCGAATCCAGAAGTTGGCCATAGTGAACCTTTCCCGAGAGTTGCTCTCGCTTAAATCTGAAAACTTCGCCGTAGCAGAGTAAGCCCTTCGTCGCTACGCATTTTTCCCGAAGGGTGAGTTTGCTCGACCTTGGAACTTCACCGTGGCGCAGCCTGGGTTGGCCACAATGAACTTTTCCTGAAAGATCCTTAGTAGTATTCCCTTAGTTTCGTCGTGGCGAAACATTGAATTTGCCGTGGCAAAGTCCGCTAGTATAGACGCTGCTATATTTTCATTTCGATGTGAACCTTTCAGCCTCCCTGGCATAAGATCTCCACCCAATCCTCTTCTGGGACCCAACACTGTTTGGTATCAAAGCACGAGTTAGGCTCAAAAAATGGAACCTCATATATATATAATTTAAGCTCAAAAACATGTTCTCACCCAAAGAATACTTAAAATACAAATGTTTATGAACTGACACAATTCTTAAGCTCAACACACACTAAACAATGAACTTAACCACTAAACACATACCAAATTACCTATAAAAATTATAATGCAATCTACACCTATCAACGTCCCCACACTTAAACTTTTGCTTGTCCTCAAGGAAAGATCAAATACAACCAGTAAAATTTTACTTCATTTTCACAAAGATTAAAGCATGCAAGCCCTCAAACTTTGGCCAACTCAAGTGTCAAGCTACTACACACATCATGACTAATTTTCAATGGTGCACATAAGCAAACTCAACCCATAAAACCATCACTAAAAGATAAGTATAAATTCAAAATGGACCTTCCTTATGAATTTCACTCATTTGTCTCAAGTGTTTGACGGTTAGTGTTTTGCTCAAACTTCCTATAGGAAACCACACTATCATAGGCTTGTTAATACACCAATTCTTCTCCACAATAATTACATGCTAGGATTGATCAAAAGGGCTTTGTTTCGGGTTGTAATGTGGCTAGGGTTAAGGTGGGTTAAACATGTTTTAGGGGTTTATATCAAGCATTTATAAACTACTAAGTATACCAAAGGATGACAAGATAAACTTCTAAGATATGCAAATAGATAAGACTACTTCTTTGCACTTATTGTAGTACTACATGTTATTCACTTTTCTTTTCTTTTCTTTTTTTTTATGTTTGTTCTTTTTCTTTTTTTCTTTTTTCATAAAAAAGAAACAATGAATAGAAAACAACAATTATATGCAATGTGCTATTAACTTATGATTCCACACTCAAATATCACTTAGCACTCTATTAACTTATGATTGGGTAAGCTAATACGGTTTGTGGGTTTTAAAATTGGTTGATTTCAAGAAACAAAAGGTTAAAGGCTCAATAGGGCTAGCAAGGGATAATAAAATGGTAGGTCATTTAAGCCAAAGGTTAAAACAAGAAGGCCTTAATCATATCTATCTAGTATGCATTCAGTAGACTTAAACTAATTATAAGCAAGTTTTAAAGGTAATTACCTAAGGAAGCATCACACAAACAAGGAAATGACATGACTATAGAATGGAGTCATAAAGGCTCAATAACACAAAGACAAACAAATGAAAGACAGACATGCTAAGTTAAGGTCATTAGTTTGACCATTCCATATGAAGTCATAAAAGAGTGAGTGAAAAGCAAGAGAGTACTTCACTTTCTTGTAAGAATGGCCCTCCAAAGTAAAGCTTGCATCTATGCCTATTAACCTTAAAAATTTCACCCTTTTCATTTTCTAACTCCAAAGCTCCATGAAGAAACACTTGAATAACCTTCAATGGGCCACTCCATCTTGACTTGAGCTTTCTGGGAAATAACCTAAGTCATGAATTGAATAAAAGCACTAAGTCCCCATTCTTGAATTCCTTCTTCTTAATATGGCCATCATGCCACTTCTTAGCCCTTTCTTTGTACAACTTGGCATTTTCATATATGCCTCTTCCAATTCATAAGTTGTAACAATCTCTTTTCTCCTACTAGCTTCCAATCCATGTTCAATTTTCTAATTGCCCAATAGGCTCTATGCTTCATCTCCAATGGTAAATGGCAAGCTTTGCCATACACAAGTCAATATGGTGTTATGCCTATGGGAGTTTTGAAAGCTGTCCTACAAACCCACAATGTACCATCCAACTTCCAAGCCTAATCTTTCCTTGACATGCTCACTACCTTCTCGAAAATCTTTTTCAACTCTCTATTCACCACCTCTACTTGGCCACTCGTTTGCGGATGGTAGGGGGTTACCACTCTATGATGAACATTATATCTTTTCAAAAGAGCCTCAAAGGGTTTGTTGCAAAAGTGGCTCCCTCCATCACTTATGATAGTTCTAGGCATCCCAAATCGAGTAAAGATCTTCTTGGTGAATCGTTGCACCACCTTGCCATCATTTGTTGGAGTAGGTATTGCTTCGACCCACCTAGACATATAATTAACTCCAATAATATATAAGAGTTACCTAGGGAAGATGGGAATGGTCCCATGAAATCCAAGCCTTAGGGAAGATAGGAATGGTCCCATGAAATCCAAGCCCCACACATCAAATATCTCTACCTTCATGATGTTTGAAAGTGGCATCTCATCCCTTTTCGAAATATTGCCCACTCTTTGGCACCTATCATAACATAATACAAAATATCGAGCATCCTTAAACAAATTTGGCCAATAGAATCCACATTTCAAAATACGAGTAGCTGTCTTGTTCGCTCCATAGTGTTCGACATAAACTGAACTATGACACTGGGTCAAAACTTCAGACATTTCATCTTCAGGGACACATCTATGAATTAAACTATTAAGACATGTTTTATATAACACAAGTTCATCCCAAATATAGTGAGAACACTAAAATAAGAACCGTTTCCTTTGTTGATGCAAGAGATTAGGGGGAGAATACTACCTGAGAGATAATTGGCAATATCTGCAAACCAAGGAAGAAAAGAATTTTCTACCATTATTAAAGTCTCGTCAGGAAAACGCTCTTTTCTTCTTCATTTTGTTCCCCTTCAAGTCTTAATAAGTGGTCTATCACAACATTTTCTACTCCTTACTTATCCTTAATTTCAATGTTAAATTCTTGGAGCAAAAGCAACCATCGGATAAGCCTAGCCTTGGCATCCTTCTTTGAAAAGAGATAATGCAATGCTGCATGATCTGTAAAAACAATTACTTGTGAGCCCAAAAGGTAAGAATGAAAATTTTCACATGCAAATACCACTGCAAGCAACTCCTTCTCAGTGGTGGTGTAGTTCAGTTGTGCTCCTGTCAAGGTTTTACTGGCATAGTAAATTGCATGCAACTTCTTCTCCTTCTGCTGTCTGAGTACACAGCCAATGGCATGGTCACCTGCATCACACATGATCTTGAAGGGAAGTGACCAATCTAATGTTGTCAAAATAAGTGTTGTTGTAAGTGTCATCTTTAACTTGGTAAAAGCATCTAAACAATCATCATCAAACACAAAAGGCACATCTTTAACTAACAAGTTAGTTAATGGTTTAGCAATAAGAGAAAAATCTTTGATGAACCGTTTGTAGAACCCTGCATGAACAAGGAATGCTTGGATGCATTTAATGTTGGTAGGATGTGGAAGCTTTTTAATCACTTAAGTCTTAGCTCAATCTACCTTAATCCCTCTGTATGAGATCTTATGGCCTAAAACAAGTCCCTTTTGGACCATGAACTGACAATTTTCCCAGTTTAAGACTAAAAATACTCTATCCAAATTAAACAAACAATGATCAAAAGAGCCTCCAAAAATAGAGAAGTCATCCATAAATACCTCCATGAAGTCCTTATTCATATATGCAAAGATGGCCATCAAGCACCTTTAGAATGTGGCTGGTGCATTGCATAGGCTAAAAGGCATCATCTTGTAAGCAAAAGTCCCATATGGATAAGTGAAAGTGGCTTTCTCTTGGTCTTGTGGATATATGAACACCTGATTGTATCCTTAATATCCATCAAGAAAGCAATAAAAAGCATGGTCAGCCACCCTCTCAATCATTTGGTCCACAAAAGGTAATGGAAAATGGTTTTTCTTGGTGACTAAATTAAGCTTTCTATAGTCAATGCACACTCTCCAACCTGTAATGGTCCTAGTGAAAATTTGTTCACCTTTTTCATTCTCCATCACTCTCATGCCCCTCTTCTTAGGTACAAATAGCACGAGACTCACCCACTCACTATCTGAAATTGGGTATATAATACCTGCATCTAAAAGCTTCACCACTTCCTTCTTCACAACCTCTTGCATGTTTAAATTTAACGTTTTTGTTTCTCCCTCACTGTCTTGCATCCTTCTTCAAGGTTAATCCTATGCATCACCACATTAGGGCTAATCCCTCTAATATCATAAATTTGCCACCCCATGGCTCTCATCCTCTTCTTGATGATCTCTACCGTTTTCTCTTCTTGCTCAACATTCAATTAGTTAGAAATGATGATGGGTAAGATGTGGTCCTTGCTTACAAATTTGTATCTCAAGTGAGATGGTAAGGGTTTAAGTTCTAAAGTGGGAGGCTTTACAATAGAAGGTGGTATGGGTGCATCTTCTCTCTCTAACTTCTCTCTCTCACCCTCCTCACACAATTCCTTTTCACTCAAATCTCATCCCTATTCACTTTAATAATTTTCTCAACTCCCTTTTCATTTTCTTCTCAATCTCCTTCACACAATCATCTACAACATCAATCTTCATACAAGCACTTCCATCCTCCTGTTTCTTCAAAGATTTAGTCATATTAAATTTAACCTGCTTATCACCAATTCTCAAAACTAATTTTCCTTTATGCACATCAACTAATGCCCTACTAGTATTCGTAAAGGGCCTACCCAAAATTAATGGACAATTCCTATCTTCTTCAAAATCCAGCACAACAAAACCAACAAGAATTATAAATTTATCCACTTTTACCAAAATGTCTTCTACTACCCCAAATGGCCTCTTGATGGATTAAACTGCAAGTTAGATAAGCATGAATGTTGGCTTGATGTCTTATGGCACCAATTTCTTGAAAATAGATAAAGGCATCAAGTTAATACTTGCGCCTAAATCATATAAATATTTAGAAAATTCAAAATCACCAACAACACATGAAATAGTAAAACTCCCTGGATCTTGTAGTTTTGAAGGCGTTGTGTTTGTGATGATCAAACTATAGTTCTCCATCAATGTCACCGTCTGATTATCTTTCCAAGTGCGTTTATGTGCTAATGTGTCCTTAAGAAACTTCCCATACTTAGGCATATATTAATACTTCCACCAAAGACAAATTAATTTGAAGTTTCTTCAACTTCTCCAAAAATTTGGAGAATTGAGTGTCGAGTTGATGCTGTCTCACCCTCTGCGGATATGGAATCTTAGGCTTGTAGTGTGGTGGTACATATGGTTTCTCTTCTTCTTTTTGTTCCATATTTTTCTTTTGTTGGCTATCTTCTTAAACACTTGGTTCCTCCAATTGCTTGCCACTCCTAAGTGTGATCGCTTTGAGTTGTTCCTTTGGATTGGCCTCGATGTTGCTTGGTAAGCTTCCTGCATTCCTAGAAGACAAAGCATTAGCAAGTTAACCTACTTGTACCTCCAAGTTATAGATGGATGAAGCATGGTTCTTAACAATCTGGTCAAACTTTGCCTCTATTCTCTTCTGACTCTTTTCTTGTCTTCTTTGGCCTTCCTCTTGGTTTGAGAACTTTAGACCCAATATGTCTGTTAACTTGTCCATTTTATTCTCCAAAGATCCAAGTTGGTCTTACTGAAATCTAGGAGGTTCTTATGTTCTCACTTGGCCACCTACATTGTTAGTACTCGACAAAAAATTTAGATGGTTTTTCTACCCAGGATTATAAGTATTAGAGTATGGATTATTACCTCGCTGCAGTTGGCCCAAGTAATTTACTTGTTCTGTACCACTCGCTCCCAATAAGAAACATTCAGTTGTGTTATGGTTGTCCTATCCACATAATTCACATTGTACTTGCATAGTCTTGACTGTGGATGAAGAAGCTCCTTGTATGTTGCTCAACTGCTTGGTGAGGGTCGCAATCTATACTTGCAAAGTTGTCACCGAGTCAAGTGGAATCACTCTTTTTTGCTCTTTGGACCTTTGTCTGCTCCTTTCATTTAACCACATACAGTTGTTACTTTCCAACTCTTCTAAAAGGTCATGAGCTGCATCAATGGTTTTCCTCATCAAAAACCCTCCTATAGCTGCATCTATTGTTCCTTTTGTGCTCTAAGTCATGCATTGTAGAATGTTTGCAAAAGAAACTCCCTCGGAAGGTTGTGGTCGGGGCAACTCCTTTGTAATTCCTTGAATCTCTCCCAAGCTTCATACAATGACTTCCCATCACTTTGTTGAAAGTTGGTGATCTCTTTGATAATTCTTGTTATCTTGGTCAAAGGAAAGTACTTACCCAAGAAAGCTTGGGCTAGTTGCTACGAAGTAGTGATTTGGCTTACAGTGAGTGAATTGTACCATGCCTTTGCCCGATCCCTCAAGGTAAAAGAAAACAATCTCAACCTCACGACATCATCCTACGTCCCATTAAACTTGAAGGTATCACAAATCTCTAAAAAATTTGCAAGATGGGTGCTGGGATCTTCGTTGGACAGCCCATAAAACTGCACATTACTCTGAAGTATGTTGAGGAGTGCCAGCATGATCTCAAAATTATTGACTTGAATCGTTGGCCTTGCAACTCCTTGAGGATTGAAACCTGGCCTCATAAAATCCATCAACGTCCTTTCAACTCCTCCTTGTTCTCCTTTTTCTACCATATTCCTTTATGTTTTATCTTGACGTCTAACTCTTCTTAGCTCCCTTTTGTGCCTTGTAATATCTGAAAACTCTTCTTCACTAAGCTCGTTAGACCTTCTTGTGCTCCTTTTGTTCATGCACCTATAAAAATGCATGGAAAAGTATCAAGCACTCTTAAATTAAAGTCACCTAAGCTAAATAAGATGGTAAACAAAACAATCTCTGACAACGGTGCAAAAAACTTGTTGATTTGCAAAACCAATTACTTGTTTTACGCTAAAAACTGCAAGTATATGAGTCGTTACTTGTAGTAAAAAGTAGATATCGTCTTACATAGATTGTCCTTAGGTACCACTTAATTCAAGTTGTGCTTTGTTTAAGACTTAAATTTGAATAATAACTAAAAAGTAAACTAAATCAAAACAAACTAGCAATAATCGAATAATGTAATAATGGAAATTCGTAAAGAGAATTAATTAAGTTATAGGAGAGGGGATTTTACCTATCATCAATGCTAATCTAGCTTTTTATGTGTTTATGGGGTGTCTATTTTAGACAATCGTAAGGTTGATTACTCTCTCGAGTTATAATCATTTCCTAAATTGTAAACCCTAATCAAATTATGGACTTCCAATCTATCAATTCACAAATTACCCACAATTCTAATTAGTTCTAAAGCTCACTAATAAACAATCAGATCTTACACAGGATCTCTCTCCATGAAATTACCGACTAGATTGATTAAGTGGTCAATTAGATCACCTAACTCTCGTTAATCCAATATAATCATTTTTATCTAGTTCACCCTCTCGATTTATTACCAAAATATGCAAATACATAAATCAATCACAACACCCATCTCAAGTAAACACAAATCAACTAGATTAACATTAAAGATAAGCAAAATCCCAAAGGTAAAGTTAGAACATCATGAACAACTCAAATCTATATCCATACAAACCGCCTAAATCTTACACATTAAATGAATAAAAAGGAGGAAATGAAACTCATGTTGGATGATTCGGGAGAGCAGCGACGTAAGGAGATCACCTATTCTGGGAAACTTTAGCATCCTCTTCTTCTTTTCTCTTCCTCTTCTTCTTTATCTCTCTCTTTTAGGTTTCCAAATGTAAGCAGAATGTAGGTTTCATTTTAGGGTTATATCATAATCCTTTTATAGTCTTTACCGATTAAGGTAACCTTAGTGTCTTTTCGGGGTCTGAAATGTCCCTCAAAAACTCGAATCTGAAAGTTACTCCATGTCTGACTGCACGCAGGCCATGATCGTGGCCCTTAGTGTATGATCGTGGTGGATTTATCTGCTCTTTGTTACGATCGTGGTAGATTCCCCACGATTGTGGCCCTATGCTTGAGCTTCTGTCATAATCGTGGTGTATTTGCCACAATCATGGCCCAATGTTGGTGCTTCTGTCACGATCATGGTAGGTTCCTGACAATCGTGGCCATGTGTTTTGGTCCAGTTCTACTTCGAAACTCTTTTGAATGACCTGAAAGATTAACAAACTCATCACGACACCTCATATATATAAAATTTAAGCTTGAAAACATGTTCTCTCCCAAAGAACACTTAAAACACAAATGTTTATGAACTAACACAATTCTTAATCTCAACACACACTAAACAATCAACTTAACTACTAAACACATATCAAATTACCTATAAAAATACAATGCGATCTACACATATCAAAATGACGCCCAAGCAAATTACACCACCACAGAAAAAGAGGTTCTTGCAGTAGGTTTTTCTTTGGATAAGTTTAAGTCTTATTATTAGGTACTAAGATTACTGTTTATTCTGGTCATGCAGCTTTAAAGTACCTACTAGAGAAGAAGGAGGAAAAGTTGAGGCTTATATGTTGGATACTCCTACTTCAAGAGTTTGATGTGGAGATAAAGGATAAAAGAGGCTCGAAGAACGGAGTAGTAGATCATTTGAGTCGGTAAGTGCACTACAAGAAAAGTAGGAATTAGTGATGGAAAATTGTCGATGAAAACGAAACCTTTGCAAATTACTGACAGAAAATCAATTTTCTTTGGTAACATTGATGGGAAATTTTTCATTTAGTGGTAGTAGTAATATCCGTCGGTAAATACAGAGGGAAATCATCTCGGCAAAATTTTTGACTGACTTTAGTGATGGTATAAAATGCACATCGGTAAAGAAGGCGGGAATTATTGGTGGAACAAAAAAGTTTTAAGTCTATCAAAGGAAATTTATCTGTTGATAAATTCTGTAAGTAAATTTTCAAGGTAAACGTCATCGTCTACTTCAACTTCAACATTTTAAAGTTTTATTTTACATTTAACTCACTTGAAAGCTCCTCCTCCCCCCCACTTGCGTCTTCTTCTTCTTCTGCTTCGTCTCTCCTTTTGTGTGATTTTCTTCTCTCTGGATTCTTTATCGTGGACTCCACTTCTACTCGTCACCGTTTATCTTCTCCGACCATTATCATCGTATCCTTCGGTGGAGTTATTTTTACAGCCATTGTCATCTGTTTTTTTGTATATCGGATGAAAGTTAATTTGGGAATTTGGTTACTTTTGTTTATTTGCGTATTTTGCGATTGAAAAACAAATTTAAGGTATAAATGTTAGTGATAGAAGGAACAAGACGTGATTTTGGTTATGATGTTGGGATGAATTTCTGATGCATATAAAGTGTTTGATAAAATGTCTATTCTTTGAAAACATGATTTCAGTTCTTTTTAAGTATGAATTTCATAATTTTTCCTTTTATGATGATCTATAGCTGGTCTGATTACGAGGCTATTAGTTTATTTGTCTAATTTACTTACTTTTTAATAACTTTTTATTACCATTGGTCGGGATTTCATTTGGTTTAGAGTTACTCTATAGTACTTATGTCTTCAAATACCAAAAGTACCCTCTTTAAGCACTTGAAATGTTTAATTTTATTAAAGATGAAGATGGATTCACGCACAAGTTTATTACTTATAAATGCATGATAGAACTTTAATAGAGATGGTAAATATTGAAGCAATGACAAGTTATGGAAAGAAAGAAAAGGTTCAAGAAGTTACTAACGTGTTTAAGAGAATGGACTTCTATAATTGTGAACCATTTATATGATCTTGTAATGTCTTTACGAATATATTAGTCGGGTATGACTACTTCAATCAAGCCCATATAATTTATTTGAGAATGAAAGATAAAGGTGCTACTCGTAGTACCTACACTTCTACAGTTAGGATGAAGTCATTTTGTAAGAAAAAACGACCTCGTCTTGCCTTGAGGCTCCTTAATAATATGCTTTGTTAAGGGTGTGAGTATAATGCAATTGCATATTATACAGTAATTAATAGGTCCTCTGAAGATAATCGTTAAAATTAGGAACTCTTACTGGTCTAAGAACTAGAATAATTTATTAATCACTAGTGAAACTAAATATAGTAGAGCCCTAGGGGAACCTGACCTAAATCTAACTAATTCATAGTTTGGTATATTCTTGATTATTTCTTTACATTAGTATTTAGATTGTTACTTTATTTTATTTATCCAATCATCTATAAATGTTGATATATCTAGCTAAGTTTATAGATAGTGGGTAGTTAATCAAGAATCCTCATGGTATTGATCTGTACTTGAATTGTTAGCTACAACTACATTATGCACTTGTGGTAAAACAATTAAAACAAGCAATTAAGTAATGTAGAATGCATCATTGACTTTTTGACTTATAATGAGTGTTTCATTTTAGAAAACCTATCTAGTCCTACAAATATTGAATCCTTACCATTTCTAGAACTAGATAAACCTAAAGAAAAATTCATTAACAAATTTACCTATCTATAGGGTTGTACTTGAGATTTAGCCTATTTATAAGCAACACATCTTTCACATATTTTCTTTATATTTGAAGATTCTTTTTTACTTTAAATTGTCCTATGCAATGATAAATTTAAGATTTGTTTTTCATGTTTTAAATTAGCATAATTTATTATTCTACACTTATTATTCGTATTAGAAGCACTATTTACATTCCATTTAAAATTAACCTAATTATTTTCATTTGTTTTCAGTTCTTTATTATGACACTAAATTGTAGGATCATAGGAACTATATACTCACATTCATTCAATTAAAGGAAAGGAAATGGTATATTTTTTAGTTTCATCATTCTCTTTCCAACTTATAGAAAAGGGGTTTCTTTTGCTTAAGTAATGTCATTAATTCACTCATTTTAGACTGTTGGCTTCGCTTCAAATTTTAAATAATCATTATGGAATGTGGATAGCTCTAACTATTTAATTTCCTGCTTCGGTGCGGTGGGACTTGGAGAAAAAAAGACTTGTTCTTAGATGTCATTATTTGTTTGCTCTTCAAGTTTGTTTTTGTTCTTATTCTAAAAAAAAGGAACTATAAAGTCCTAATCTAAGAATGAAAGTTTAGGGATTGATTGCAGAATAGGGAAGGTGTTAGGCACCTAATCATGCTCATCTAAATAATTACCTAGGCTTATGACAAATTTTACAGATTTAGGGAAAGATTCAAAGAAGAAAGGTAAGAT
>JANQAP020006305.1:0-11732 GCA_026874005.2 Erythroxylum coriaceum | reverse complement strand
GTGAGCTCCTGATAGACAGGAAATTGGAAACGTATAAATTGGGCCCACTGGATTCTTTCAGCTAAATTTTCTACCCTCTCACACAATTCTAGCCTATCGAGTGTTTCAAAATCAAAATATTTGGGAACTACTATTTGTCTAGCATTTAGAGATCGGAAACGAATACCTTCCTTCTCTGTGTAGATCGGGAAGGATGCTCTGAAGTCTGTTGCTATGTTTCTTCTCCCACTCCCGTAACTTGATTTCATCCTGATTGCTCCCATTTGACTGATTGTTTAATGCGCGGTATAATAAATTAGGTAGAATTTGGAAAAATTTTAGAGGTTTGAAATTTTTAGAGAGATGTGAGAGCGTTTGTTGGCTTGAAGTCTAGAGAGATAAAGTGAAAATGAAAGTGAATGAAAAAGTGAAGTTAAAAATGAATATAAAGGTGGTTGGAGGGTAAAATGGAAAAAAATTCCTTTAAAAACGCGTCCTCCCCTTCCTGCCCAATCGCAGGCCACGATCGTGGCCTATCCACCAACTTTATCTTTCTTCTTTTGCTCTTTTCATAATCTTTTCAAATTCACTCTTTAATTCTTTTGTGGCCCCTTTTTACCTCTCTTTACTTACTTGATAAATCATCCACTTTATTCCAAAATCCTTTTACCTCGCATCACGTCTTTTAGCGTCAGTAGCTAGACGTTCTGTTAAGTCGCACGATGGTTCGAATAGTGTAGTCATCAATCTCAAAGTTTGTACCTGAGCTACCATGCTACAGTTTCCACCTTCCTTATGATTCTCCTTTCCTTACCTTCTTCTACGCGAGCACTTCTTCCTGAATGCATCCCTAGGATCCTCGATATCCTCCTATTCTCCTTGAGGTTCAGGTTCCTTGCTGTCCGTTGGGGTAAAGGAGATTTGTAGTCTTTCTTAGACACCTTGAAGTTTAATTGCTCCTTTCCTATTCTCAGAGTTAATTTGCCCCCATTAACGTCAATGATTGAATAAGCAGTGGCTAAGAACAGTAGGCTAAGAACTATCAGGGTTTCCACATCTTCTCCAATGTCCAATATATAGAAGTTTATTGGAAACATATATTTATCAACTTTTACTTACACATCCTTTATAATCCCCTTCGGTTGATGTATTGTTCTGTTGTTTGTCTTTACCAGCATCTTAGTGGGTACTATGTCTATCTTTACCAGCATCTTGGTGGGTACTAACTCTCTTAACCCCAACTTCTGACTAAAGGTGTAAGGCATCATGTTTATATTCGTTCCCAAATTAGTGAATGCCCTATCTATGATGATTCTATTGATACTGTAGGGGATGAAAAAGTCCCTTGGACTCTCTTTCTTCTGTACGATGTTGGGGTTCTCCTCTGATGTTCTCTCCTTAACCTTTGTCTTGACGGATTCCTTCAATGTAATCTTTGCCTGTAATTGATTTGTCACTTCCTCGACCTTGTTTGATTCAATCTCCTTTAACTTCCTTACGACCCTCTTTGTAAAAAACTCCCACTGAGCAAAAATAGGGAATGGAAGTACAGGTCGAGTTGCTTTAATTGGCTTGATTATGGGCTCACTTGGAAGGAATTTAACTACTAGACCTTCTCCTTTATCCCCTTCTTCCTTCACCTGCTCAGGTTCCTTATCCTGGGTCTGACAATAGCCATGATATTTTCCTTCGGATTAGACTCGGTATTGCTACATTTTAAGAAGACATTGCCTCTGCTAGTTGGCCCACTTGGACTTCCAAATTATGTATGGACGAGGCATGGTTCTTCGTTACTTGCTCAAATTTGCTTTCGAGTCTCCTATGTGCATCCTCCATACCTCTAATCTTATTTGCAATTTTATCTAACTTTGATTCCATTGAGCTTGTTTTATCTTGTTGGAAGCCCGATTTTCCTTAAGGCTTGAACTGTACTCCAACATTGTTTGACCAGGAGAAGTTAAGGTGATTTCTTCCACCCAGGTTTGTAGATGTTGGAGTAGGGATTGTTGTCCCCTCCTTGTCCATATTGTGCTCCCATGTAAGTTACTTGCTCCTGGTTATTGTCCTTAATCAAATAACAACCCACGATATCATGAGCTAACTGTCCACATAGCTCACACTTTAGTTGTACTGCCTTCATCGAAGCTGAGGATAAAGCCTTCATACTATTGAGCGGTTACATTAGGTTGTCGATCTTCGCTTGCATCCTTTGTCATCTGATCGACTGCGACGATTCCTTTTTGGTCTCTGAAGGTAGCAGGTTGCCTACCCCACTCGTTCGTCCACAAATAGTTATTGCTCGCCATCTCCTCAATCAACTCCTCTATTTTATCAACTTTCTTCCTCATCAAGGATCCTTCTGAAGCTGCGTCAATTCTGCCTCTTGTCAGTGGGTTCACTCCATTGTAGAAGGTTTGCAACAGGAATTCCTTGGGTAGGTTGTGATGTAGGCACTTCCTTTGTAAATCCTTATATCTTTCCCATGCATCATAGATTGATTCCCCATCACTTTGCTGGAAATTGGTGATTGCCTTAATGATCTTCGTGATCTTGGTTAAAGGGAAATATTTATCTAGGAAGGCATAAACTAGCTAATCCTACGTCCTAATGTTGGCTGGGCTAAGTGAATGGTACTAAGCCTTCGGTCTGTCTCTAAGGGTAAAGGCAAACAGTTTGATTTGGACCGTATCTTTTGATATCTGATGATACCAAAAAGTATTACAAAGTTTAAGGAAGTTCACGATGTGTGCATTGGGGTCCTTATTCGCCAATCCATAAAATTGCACATTATGTTGAAGCATATTAAGAAGGGCTAGTTTAATCTCGAATGAGGCTGCTTAAACAAGTGGCCTAGCCACTCCTTGATTCACCACATTGAACCTTAGCGTCATGAAGTCCATCAGGGTCCTCAGCTGTCATCGTTGATTCGCCTAGTGATCCATGTTTTGTTAAAACTCGTCAGCCATTGTTGATTTCTCAATCTCTTCTTCTCGCTGAGCTTTCCTAAGGGTTCGTTCTAGTCGAGTGATATCCAAGTATAAAGTTTCAGCCGCACGACTCGAATCTCTATTGACTCTTATGTTCATACAAGAGCATAAATTTTGAAATAATACGAAAGAATGAAAAAAAAATTAAAAACTAATCTAATGCCTTAATTTATAGAACTAAACTATCGCCTCCCCGGCAACGGTGCCAAAAACTTGATCGTAGGCTCCTATATGACAAAGTTTTAATATTTTTAACCTCGATAATACTACAAGCGCATGGTTTGTTTGCGTAGTACCTAAGATGTCAATCCCACGAGGAGAAATAATCTAATCCCAAAATTTAAGGCTTAACTCAAATTCTCAATAATTCAAAATAAACAACTAAGCCAGAGAATTATTAAATCAAGCAATCAATGTCAAGAATTAAATTCAAAATTATAAACAAGATAGAAATTGCACAACCAAATCAAGAATCAACCTAGGAACTACCAATTGAGAGAAAGGGGATTTTAATCCGACCTTAACGAAACCTAATTGATTATAAAGTTATTGAACTACTGAGTCTAGACGGTCCTAGGGTGGATTACTCTCTCTCGAGTTATAATCTTTAATCCTAACTTATAAATCCTAATTTAGATTATGGATGAATTGCAGCCTCTCGATTCACAATTTACCCAAAACCTAAATTAGATATGAATTTGTCCAATAACCTACCAAAAACCTATGCACGACCTCTCGTTATACAATTTTACCGGTTTGATTCAATTCTTAATCTATAAAACTACCAAACTCTCGTTAGCACAATTTAATGATTTTCACTCAGTTCACTGTCTCAGTTTGTTACCGAATTATGAAGTGCAAACACCAAATCATAAATAACTCAATAAAAATGCAATCAATCAACTTTCGTTAATATTAAAGAAAAAATTCCCGAAGGTGAGTATAGACATATCTCAACAATCAACAAATCTATTCTTAACAACTATCTTAATTCTATACATCAATAAAATTGAAAACAAAGTTGGAAAATGATTTCGGAACAGATGGCAGAGGTAGAAACTGTAGGAAACCTCCTATTCAGGGAAGTACTTGTTCGTAAGGATACACTTGCTAAGTTTTACTATTTATAACCTTGGTAAATTTTGCAAGCACACAGGTCGTTCGCGTAATACCCAAGGTGTCGATCCCACGAGGAAGTCTAATATAGTCCTAAAATCTAAGGTCGTAGAAAAATTGCAATAATTCAAATTAAGCAACTAATGCAGAAAATAAATCAGTCAACAATTAAATCAAGAATTGAGTTGCAAAAATCTAATTAAGGAACAAATCACTCAAACCAATCTAAACCCTACCTAGAAATTACCGAGTGAGAGAAAGGAGATTTTGATTCGAAATTAACAAAAGCTAATTAATTGTGAAATTATCGATTTAATGGGTTTAGACGGTCCTAGGGTGAATTACTCTCTCCCGAGTTATAATTCTTAACCCTAATTGATAATCCCTAATTTAAATTATGAAAATTGCGATCTCTCGATTCACAATTGGTCAAAACCTAAAATAGTTCTAAATTGTCTACTAACTTACCGGGAACCTATGCTCGATCTCTCATTACACGATTCTATCAGTTTGATTTAATCCTTTACCTATCAATTTGGGCTGACGATAAATCACCTAACTCTCGTTAGCCCAAATTGATTGTTTTCACTTAGCTCACCCTCTCAATCTATTGCCAAGTTAATAACAACAAGAATTAAATCACAAATTAATCAATAAAAAAATAATCAATCACAATTTCATTAATCTCGAAAATCGAAATCCAAAGGTGAGTATAAACACAACTCAACATTCAACACAATGTATTCTCGACACCTATTTTAATTCTATACATAAATAAAACTAAAATAATGGAAAATACATCGGGAACGAAGTCAAGGAGGCGGCGATAACAGGAAACCTCCTGTTTCGGGAAGTATGTCACGTCAAACTCTTCTCCATGTTTCTCTTCCTTTGTCTCCTTCCTCAATCTCTTGATTTCTCTTTAGGTTTTCCCAGAATTGGGAAACGTGAGTGCTTTCTTTTTCAGACTTTCCACAGCTGCCTCAATGGACCCTCATTAGTCAGACATGTTAGTATAATTAGTAAAAGTCAGTCCGATTAGTGAAATGACGTCATTTCATGATAAAACTGAGACAATGTTGTTTCAATAAAAGTAAGACAATCAAACCCCATTGTCGTTCTCAATCTGTAACCTAAATCCCTAATTTTTCTCACTCACCCTGACATAATTGTCCATATGCTTCAATAACATCTTTCATCTAAACAATTTTTTTCTAGTAGATGAGAGCTTTCAGAAAAATGACTACTTAGGCCAAATCATGGACTTCATTCCAGTAATGAAAAATATTTGTTTAAAGGATTTTACAGATAGCGAAACTTGAGCAAAAAATACTGATGAAGTCAGGTTTTAGTTAGCAGTAAAGATAACTAAGAAATCACAAGAAGCTCCAATACTCATTTTACACAGTTTTGATGCTTAAGAACTTGAACTTTTGGATCCAATATCCTCTATGTTTTGTATTGTCTATTTCATTGGCCTTCTACAACTATATCTCAATCAAATGCAGCAAACTGATTGAGATCAATTGGATGGAATCTGTGGAAAGAAGAACCTGAGTGTCTTCAATGTCTTGATTCTAAGGAACCTTACTCAGTGCTTTATGTAAATTTTAGGAACAAAATAGTGTTGACAATCGAATAACTAATCAAATTCAGGATAGGACTGGCGAAAAGCAGCCACCCATTTCTATGGATAGTAAGGCCTGATATGGTAATTGGTGGTTTTGCAATATTACCTCCAAAGTTCAGTAAAGAAACAAAAGTGAGGGGGTTCACAGCTAGTTGGTTTCCATACCCTACAAGAAAATTAGTAATTAGCGATGAAAAATTACTGATAGAAATGGAACCGTAGCAAGTTACTGACGAAAAATCATATACCATAGGTAAAATTTTTGGGAAAATTTTCATTTTGAGACGAAAAATATCCGTCGATAAATATAGAGGGAAATTATTCCGACAAATTTTTTGACGAAATATAGCAACGGTAAAAAATTTTCATTGCTAAAGAAGATAGGAATGTTTGGCGGAATAAATAAGTTTTAAATTTACCGAAGGAATAATTTCTGTTGGTAAATTTCGTCGATAAATTTTAGAGGTAAACTTTGTCGTTTGCTTCAGCTTCAGCATTTTAAATAAAACAAAAACGATGTGATGTCGTTTTCATTTAACCTACAACTACCGCAGCGTCCTCCCCCTCCCCCATTTCCCCTCCTCCATCGCAGCTAATTTTTTTCTTCTCTTCTGTCACACTCATCCTCACCGTTTGATCGTACCTCCTCATTGTCTCACCGCTCATCCTCAGCATGCCACCGTCCTCATCTCTATTGCTACTGAAGGCCACCATGATATGAGGATATGCATCTTTAACTGTTATATGTAGATAGGTTATTTTACAATAGCCACAGAATTCTAAGTTAGCCATAGAAATTTTGATGGGAACATGACTACGATGTTCTTTCCAATTCAGGGCAATGGGCTTCTTTATATAACCTGCAAAACTATTTTTATGTTGTTCTTAAGGTATATATTGGTGTTTCACATACCATTTGTTTTTTCCAAATCTAGAATGAAAAATGTAGAACTACTATGTTTGGTGCAATATGTTTTCCTCATTTAGGTATTTAGGGACAAAGGTTATAGTGCTACAATATTTGATATATGGACTTGTAGAGTCACTCTTTATATTTATGGAAAGATATTTTTCTTTTTTAATAACTGTTTACTATTTTGTTTGATATATTTTTATTATAATTCATTACTAATGGTTAATATAGAGAGTAGGAGATTTATATATGAGATAGTGGTGGTCATTTTCAAACTAGAAAGGGAAAAGAAACTAAGTTAAGTTATAATCTTGCATTATGTAACTTTAATGATGCTTGATTAAATATTCAAATGGGCATAACTCATTCTGTTTACACAAGAAGGCCATATCCTTGTTTTTCATATGTTAAAACTAGAATATAATATGTTCATTCAATTCAAAATTTGACTATTGGTCGATTATATTTGCACAAATGATTAGTAAATAGGTAAAGTAAATAAAAAGATTTGTTTTATATTTCTCATTTGAAATTATTCATGGAGAAAAATACATTGAATAGATGATATATTAAATGCATTATGACTTAGTGCATATTGTTATTAGAGACCTAAATTGATTTAAGGAGTGAAAATGGAAATCAAGTAAGAGAACATATAGAGAAAGGACAATTTACTCCAAAGAAATAGTTTTCATGGTATAGTAAAGTTATTGGAGAAGCATAACTTATCATGCATTATACTGATATTAAAGTAAGTTAATTTGACAATTTTATGAAATTGTAGATATTGTCTTATTTTTGTTTCATTTAAGAAGAAAGTCTAATTGGTGGAAGTTTATAAAGAAGATAATTTAATAGATTTTACAATATAATTTTCGAAAAATGAGAAAAATGCTAATATTCTTTTTTGCAAGTCTTATTTTATGTTGAAGAACGTCGCTCATCCTTCTTCTTTGTAGTCTGTAATTGTCCGTCCATCCAGGTAAGTAGTCCAACTAATGTCTACCAAATATGTAGCTTTAATAATACATTAATTATATGTGTTTGAGTTTTGTGTGAATGCAAATTAAGGAGGTCTTGATTTTGTGTTGTTGTTTAGAATATTCTTATAATCATTGATGAGTTTTTATGTTCTTTTTTAATAGTTTAAGTATTTATATTTGGATTATGTTTGAATCATTGATGACTAGAAGTACAATTAAATAATTATTTACTGTATATTGAATGAGTTTGAGATCTTAAAGATGATTTGAGGCATAATAAACCCTTAGGATGGTATATAGGTTGGAAACCTGTGATGTAGCTCCCATGAGGCTTACGGTGAAAAATTCCACTAGCTTAGGAGTCATAAGAGAACTTGCTTTCTTTATTCACGGGTGTAAATAATGCCACGTACCATAGTATTGAAATCAATTGTAGGTGATTAAGTCAAACATAAATACTTTAACTTCAATGCAATTAATTAGGTTCTTAGTATTAACACAAGAAATTCATAAGTTTAATAGATATGACAGTTCTTTACATAATAAACCCCTAGAACGGTATATAGGCTGGAAACCCATGATGCAGCTCCCATGAGGCTTATTGGTGAAAATTTCCACTAGCTTAGGAGTCACAGCGAGAACTTGCTTTCTTGATTCATAGGTGTAAACAATGCCACATACTATAGTATTGAAATTAATTGTAGGTGATTAATTCAATTGATTAATACTTCAACTTCAATATGATTAATTCAAACTTAGTATTTAACACAAGAAATTCATAGGTTTAATAGACATGATAGTTCTTTGTATAATAAACCCTTAGGATAGTATATAAGCTAGAAACACATGATGCAGCTCCTATGAGGCTTATTAGTGAAAAATTCCACGAGCCTAGGAACTATAGCGAGAACTTGCTTTCTTAATTCATAGGTGTAAACAATACCATGTACCATAGTATTGAAATCAATTGTAGGTGATTAATTCAATTGATTAATACTTCAATTTCAATGTGATTAATTCAAACTTAGTATTTAACACAAGAAATTCATAGGTTTAACAGACATGACATTTCTTTGCATAATAAACCCTAGGACATTATATAGGCTGGAAACTCGTGATGCAGCTCCCTTGAGGCTTATCGGTGAAAAATTTCACGAGCCTAGGAGTTGCAACGAGAACTTACTTTCTCAATTCACAGGTATAAATAACGTCACGTACCATAGTATTGAAATCAATTGTAGGTGATTAATTCAATTGATTAATACTTACGGGATGTTGTGTAAAATTTATGTTTTGTAAACTTAGAGGACACGAAGGATACTAACTATGAAATCACTTTTTAAAATTAACAGTTTTGCATAAATGAGAAATGTTGATAGATCTTGGATGTATAGACTATTAACACCTTATGGTTTCATTAATCCCGAGTTTGTTAAGGGAGTTGAAGATTTTATTCATTATGCATGCTCTCAACCTGCATATGGATGGGCCAAAGATCAGATGTCTATGTAAAAAGTGCAAATATATCCGTTTCCTTCATATTGATAAAGTGAATGGCCATTTTTTGAGAAAAGGGTTTGTTCCAAATTATTTTGAGTGGACATGACATGGGGAGTAATTCATTTGTAGTACCTTAAGTGGTAATGAAGTAAACTCGTCAGTTAACGTAGATAAGTTTAAAGGGGGATTGGACTAAGAACAAATAATTTGGGTGCATGATAAGTTTTAATTGCATCATATTTTAGGGCTTAGTTTGATATGTATTTAATGGTTAATTCAATCATTTAAAATGTGTTTAGGTTAGAATAGTGTTAGTTTGTTAATTATTTGTGTTTTAAGTGTTTTATGGGTTACTACAAGTCTTTGAGCTTAATTATTATCGAGGTACCTTGATGTGTTTATTAGTGTTTTAGGGTCAACATCAAAGAATCAAGAAGTTTCGAAGACATTCGGGTTGAAACAATGGCCTACGATCATGACACAATAGGCTACGATTATGACAGAAGCACTGGAGTCAGCCTACGATCGTGACAGAATCCTAAGACATGGCCCAAGATTGTGGCTTGATAGTGCACAATTGTGACATAAAGGCCTAATATAGGCCACAGTCGTGACCTACATCGGGCAAACGCACAGCCACTCCCAAACTTCACGTTTCGAGGGATTTTTTGGACCTTTCACACCCAAAAAAAACCTATTCAAACCCTAAACATAAAAGAACATAAATAGAGCAAGTAGAACAAAAAGAGGAAGATTTCAGTATCAGCTACATCCCGAAAACCCTAGAGAGCTTTATTGAGAGATTAAGGAAGGAGACAAAGGTAGAGAGAAACGGAGACGAATCCTATAACACACCACTACCATAGGACATATTCCTGAAATTCTTGAGAATATCTGAGCGCATACCCTACAGGAATGGCATGTTAGAGCAGTCATATTCACTTACTATGGCATCATACATATTAAAAGTAATCATTAAAAAAAACAACTTATCTCATTTCATTAACAAAACATTTTACACTGTTATTTCATTACAAACCGTTCATATATTCACATTACAGAAACCATCTATGATCACATTAGTTTAAACAAAAGATTCTATACGAAATGAAAACTATACAAAGTATGCTATCTAAAATCTTCAGACGACAGCTGACTAGACCTTTGAGCTCTATCTTGATCCAAAATGGATAGTTCTAAACTTCAGTTAGCTTGCTCTACTAGCAAGATCTCCTCCTAGTACCTGAAAATGAACATTGCAATTTTGATGAGTTTTGCAAACTCAGTGAGTGGACCATCATCGATGTGTTCACTCAAAACAAAACACATATATATCAATGAATAACATTCAGCTCAATCAAAGTAATGCTTCATTCAGAGCTATAACTCATATTCTACAATTTGCATCATAATAAAAGAAGCATTTAAAATTACAATCACTTTTTAATTCATTCCAGAAGTACATTCTGAATCCAAGAATATCATATAATCATTTCAAAACATAACACTCATTTATCACAATTCTTCATATCACCATCAAAGCATTTCTCAATATCAACAGAACATGGTTCAACGTTCATTTGCCATCAATATCATGAACACATTTAAAGATACAAATACAAAAGCAAATGAGATTCGTTCCATTTTAACTTTGTTGTGACTGAGTGCCTATTTCACTGTCCCATATCCATTGTAGATACCGGGCTCTTTTCAGTACTGTCCTATATCCGTTGTGGATACCAGCCTCATTAATCATTGAGCCTGAGGCTCTGATGCGTATAACTGAGCTTAAAGCTCTTTTCACGTTGGCTACTCCGGTCACAACTCCTTTATATGAACATGCATCATGTAATGGAATAACATAGTTCACATAATATATCATCAATCGCTTTTAATGAGCACATTCAATTTTTACAGTTCATGGATCTAAGTCCGACATTCAATAAATAATGTCAAATAACACTTATTCAGTCAAATTCACATGCAATGAGCACTTCTAATACAGTCCCAGATAATGATCTCCTTAGACAATTAATGTCCAAAATTATCGCAATCAAACTAGTAACAGTTCATTATGCCAAAATTAACCAGAGCAATTCAAGCATAATGAGATACATCTAAGTCAATTTATGATACATATAATCAAACAGAATAAAAGACACATATAATTGGGTTGCCACATCTAGGTTATCTCATAGTACACTCCAGATAGCTATTGCCTTGACATGTCGGCAATGTCTGGATGGTGTCAGTCAATATGTGCCTCTAAATCAAACAATACACAAATGTACACATTATTAATAGATCAATCAAATGAATGCTCAAAGTTGCATATGTATATGTATCATATTTAATGCATGCTCAATTGATTATTCCGGTTATGAAATCTTATTCACAAATCATACTTATACATTTATTATGGTTTGTGCATCATCTAGTTTGCAATTAGGTTTATACCTTAATAAATTGATCACTCTCAATTTATCACTCACATATTTATCACTCTTTTTCCTAGGATTAAATACTCACACAATTTCCTAGTACTCATTCAATCATTCCCAATTCATCACTTATATACTTTGAATCACATTACATTCATGAGAACATCTTTATATCATTATCAA
>JANQAP020006262.1:0-11737 GCA_026874005.2 Erythroxylum coriaceum | reverse complement strand
AATGACGGTTATCAAGAATCAAGAAGCGATTATCAAAGATCAAGAAGCAGTTAGAGACGAAGGCTATAAATACTAGTTGTAGTTGAAGATTTTACAATGTTAGAGAAAATTCTTACAAATCTTACGATTCAGAAATCAGTGATCTTTGAGCGTTCAGTACTTACTTAAGAAAGAGAAATTATGTAGTGCAATACAAAGAGAGCTGACACTACTGTAACAAAAGCTCACAATCTTTTTCTAGTGAGAGAAAGAAAAGGCTAATAGCCTAGAGAGGCTAAGATAGCTGAAAGAATACTTTGTAAAAGACCTGAAGAGGCTCTAGAAGGGAAGAAAGAATACTCAGACGAACTCTGAGGACTGGACGTAGCCCACGGTTTGGGGTGAACCAGTATAAAAATCATGGCGTCTATTCTCTATCCTTTACTTCAGTTTATTTTGTTGTTAAACAATTATATAGAAGTTATTTGCGATTTAAAATCTAATATAATTTTCGTATAAATTTTGTGATATCTTTTTAACAAAAAAGAGAAGTTCTTAACATGATTTTATATTCACAAAAAGGATACACCATTCAACCCCCCTTCTTGTGTATCGAGTTTCTTGTACGTAAAATCTATACTAACGTGTGATTTACTTCACTGATGACTATACCTGAACCAACTGAACTTGAAATAAGTGAAGCGAAATCCACAGGTACTGAACCTTTCAAACCTAAACTAGCACCACAAGTTGAGCCAGCTACGCAGACCAAGCCATCTTCTAGATCTTGGTTTACTTTTGATGATGTTCCACCAAAGAAATGGAGAGATCGACTACATGAATTTGGTGCAGGGATAGATCTACAAATGAACAGACCTAATCATCCTTTACTAGATATTTTGTCTAAATTCACTTCTTGTTTCACTGGTAGTTTGCGAGAATAGTGGCAAAGTATTTCTGAATACCAATATAGGCAGTATATCTAAGTCACTACAGCTATAGATCTTTTTGGAATTTTTTATAAGGAATTCATTGGTGACTTTCAATTGATTGATAAACAAATCCGTCAAGAGTATTTTGCAATGAAATGTTGTTCACTTGATAAGCATGATACCCAGAAGCATTATAAACGTATAACAGAAAGGTATTATCTTTTGAATGGATGGAATGATGTTAATCTTCGATATACTTTTATCTCATCCCTTCCAGATCAACTGCAACTAGAGTTACAAAGAACCATAACTACTTTGCAAAGAGATATGGCTAATATATCTCTTGGAGAAATCTACCAGCTTGCTCTCGCGTCTCTTCATAAGTTGTGTGACCAACATACCTTATTCAAGAATATCATTAAAGGTGGTCCTATTCTTAAATAGGCTTGTAAAAAACCTTATCTACATATCAAGTGCAAAGATAAAAAGACTTGTGAGTGTCATAGCAAGAAGAAAGCTTATCTTCAACAAGTCTACCATAGAAGAAAGTTCCATAGACAGATTGAAGGCTACAAGCCTTTATTAAAAAACTATGAAAAAAAGAAAAGATTTGTGTCATTCTTTAAGAAGTCCTCTTATCGACAGAAAGCTTATCGATGTTTTCTCTGTGGACAACTAAGTCACTTTGCACTTACTTGTCCTTACAAAGCAAAGAAAGATATAAACTTGTTGGAGCAAATGCAATCCATTTTGCCTATTCATCCTTCTAATAACTTTGAAGATTTAATTGAGGAACAATTTCAAAAAGATAAGGACACAAAGTTTGTTATTTCTGTTACTATAACAAATGATAAATCTTCTAACTCTTTTGTTTCATCAGATGATTCACTATTTATGCTACAGTAGATTGTATGAAGTTAGATCGTACTCCAGTTCAAATACCATATGTCCAGATCCAACTCTTTCAATTGGATAAATATGATATACCCATCAAAGATATTGGGTTTGTGGATATTGGATCTAGTCGTACGATCATGAAGCCCAACATTTTACCTTCTATAGCATGGACCTCACATGATGAGTATTTTATAGCTGCAAATGGAAATTTTTTTAAGATCGGGCTTATCACAAAAAGAAAGATCAGGATTCGATTCTTTCCATAATATACAATGTGGACTACAATACTTGGGCATGCAAAACTACCTGTCCCAGATGTTCTGATTGGTATGGAAGTCTACAGTAAAGCATCACCTTTACAGATCCTACACACAGGCCTCAGGTATTGCTCATTCTTTAGTCTATACACTGATCTTAGGTCTCTAAAAGCTGCACATCCAAAAAGACTTTTTAAAGCTTTAAAGCTCATACCAGATGAGTGTGCTATAAAGCCCACAACCTCCAAATGGGCTTGTTAGTCAGAGCAACAACACAGTAGAAAGAGATTAGTCAAATCTAATTCAACAAGTGCAAAACAGCTATTACGATACGTATTAGCTTATCCTTCAACAGCTTCTACTATAAGCTTATCTCATCTACTTCGACAACATACTTCTTGGCCTCCAGAAATTTGTCCCTATAAATACACTTATCTTTCACCAAGGTATCAGATTTCCTTAAGTTCTTTGCATTCTTTTATTCCTTTTTCATAGATAATGGAGTTTCCCATATTTGCAAAAACCTAAAAGATTTTCCTCCCATTACTAGCAAACCTAACAGTGTGTCAAAAGTAGTTTCTCTTGCTAAAATGAGTTTGTTTTATTACTTGCATCAGTTTCTTAGTGAAACTAACTCTCTTGGTAGTCCCACAATGTTCAATCTTAAAGCACCCTTCCTTAATTTGACAACTCTACATGATCCATTGTCTAAAAACACATTATGGTATCTCTAGGCACTCTCCACCCTCTATGCTTATGTTGTCACTGTATCCCCTTTACAGATCTACCAACATCTTTCTGATGACAAAAATGCAAGGTCTTTGTTATGGACATTCCTTAAGTGGTTCCAACCACTAGGTCAATGGAAGCAACAATGTTCAATGGTTATTTCCCAACATCGTCTAGGGGTGGCTTTTGCTAGACAACAATCTACATATTACTTCTTCATCCTTCATAGACCTTATCGTGAACATACTAGTGGAGCCCTTTATCCAAAGCGACGTGTCCTTTTTATCATACTTTATTATATTGGCCATGTCATCAAAACAATGTGCTCTAATCTTTAAGAGATTTTCTCAAAGAAAAAAATTAGTTTCCTGAGACACCAATCATCTTCATGTCTATTGGACCTTATCCAAGTGAATTTGTTCCTGGTGAACTAGAAGCACTAGAAGTTGACATACCAAGTTCCAATAGTCCTTAATATGACACAGAAGAAACAGTCTCAAACATTGCAGGACCTTCTCAGCTTGATAACTCTATCTTCCAAGATGCTCACGATCTTAATGAGGATAATTACAGTCCTAATGAAGAGGAGTTAAATCACTTCCTGCATGAACTTCACATATATGAGCTCAGTCCTAATAAAAGACAAAAGACTTCTCCAAGTCATTCTAACAGCTGAAGTGATCCAGACTGTCGATCAAATTTACAATCATAGCATGAACCAATTCATGACACCTAGTTCATCAGGTGCCTTCATGATGGGACTCTTCTTTTTAAGAATTTGTCTTTTTCCTTTGGAGTGTTTTAATAAAGGAGAATTTTTATGGCCCACAACCACTATTCAAGATTACTTCTTATCATGTTACTGTTTACTTTAGAAAAGTATATTTCTTTTTAAAGTAGCTTTGATAAAGTAGGAATGATTGTACTTTACTTTTTTAAAGTTGTAATGAGTATATCTTTAGGTAGATTTACCTTTATACCCCTTGCTTTGCTTATAAAAGCAGGGCTTCTCTTCCATTGTAAGTATACTAGAGACTAGAGTTGAATCAACATTAGTAATATGAATATGGGTTTGAGTGTGATACATTCTCTCTAAGTTCTCCCTCTCCTGAAAGCTTGGGTCTTAAGTGAATGTTACTACCAATCTTGATATAGAGACAAGTGTGCTCTACACTCGCCTCCTATAAGGATCTTGTGTATCAGAAAGTCTAAGACAGTCTAAGACTGTGCCTTACAAACAATTCTGTATGAGATTAGAACTAATAGGGAAAGAGAGTAGATAATGTATGTAAGGTTCCTAAGAGGAAAGCTAAGAGTTGTGAGCCTGTACATACCTGGAACTTACAAGAGTCAGTAGTCTATAATTCACCTTGGAGTAGCATATGATCTCCTGTTAGGTGTTGTTTGAAGGATGGTGTTGACGTATGTCTAGGACATACTGGTACGTTTGGGATGTATCCTTTCCTTGTGTGCCCTTCGGGGTCCCAGTATTAGTGGTAGATGTAAGTTATACAGACCCTGACTATTAGGGTGCTTGTTGAGAAGTTCTCTCACCCTTTTACCTTTTCCTCATCACTTATTTCTCTCACTTTAGGATGGTATATTTTTCTTCATCGTCATTATTACATGAAATATGAAACCAAAAAATTTACAAGACAAGCGAAATAACTTATGCCAATTAAACCATGACAAATAAACACCATAATATAACCCGTGATCAATTAGTTACAAATTAATATCTAAAACTTAAATAAATTAAACAAATCTCAAGTTAATCCATATCTTTAGAATATATTGGCATTAACAACCCAAAACGTCCAAATTAAATTAACAACACTTCCTAATATCAATTCGTTACAAAAATTATAATTAATTTATCAGGATATCGTAATTAAATCAAATAAATCCCAAATAAAACAAAATATCTCTATTTGATGTAATTAAACAGTACATAAGCCTAATATGTAAAACACGTAAAAAATAAATAATTTTTTAATTGAATTCTTATAAAACCAATTGAGAATCCTTAGATATTGAAATTATTATGAATATATCCAAAATTACTAAAAAATCCCTAGAAAATTTTAACTTAATATGTAGAATAGCCTAAAATAATTAAATTACATCCTAAAAACCCTCCTAATCATGAAGGTAATCTAAAAAACTTCATCAAATCCAAAAAATATGGTTCCTGCATTACTTTCCCTTAAAAAATGCTCAATAACTCAAGAATAATTGAAACAAAGCATAAAAGATACCTTAAATTGTTGAAATTTTAAGTAAAATAAGTTGAAGGATGATTTTTCACACAAGGGAGAGGTAAGGGAGTATCGTCCAAATGAGAGAAATAGGGGAAAAGTGAAAAAGTGAAATTCTAGGTAGTGGGGACTGATTTTAAAATGATTTAGCTACCCTATATTAAACAAATTATGGTTAATTTTTAAAGAACACAAGCATGTCATATAGTAACATATGTGTGTTAGGCTTTAACATGGGTGTGTATCTCGAACATGTTATGACAAGGTTTAACACAAGCTATAACATGGGCATGTTTTTAGGTTGTGCTAAAACAAAAATAAGATGAGACATTACAAGGGTGTATTAGGACTTAACATAATCGTGTTGACGCCAAAATTAAAACACAGGAAATCTACATGACCATTAATTTAAGCTAAGTAGTGGGCATTTATCTTTTTGCCAATTTTAGCAAAACAAGAAAAAGAAGATATAATTCAATACGACCATCAACACAAGTGTGTTAATGGCCATGTATCTTTTTATTTCTCAAACAACTTACCTGATTTTAACAACATGGGCATGCTAGTAGGCATTTAGGTGGCTACACTAATTTTTTAGTGACACGATCACCAAAATGGGTGTGTTGTTGCCTATATATCTTTTTGTAATTTTTTGCCTCTTCTCTAGGTGGAGAATGGTTATGTTTCTACTTAATATGAGCATATAGCTTAACATGACCATCAACATAGGCATGTAACTCTCTATATCTTTTTAACTTATCCAATTTATACTTACTTTCACACTTGTAAGTCAACACACATATCCAAAGTATAAAAGACAAAAATAGCACCCATAAACCAAATGAAAATCTATATAAGCTATAAATTTAACCTAGATTTAAGTGAACCTAAGGAAATTAAAACCTAAGAACCTAGAATAAAAATTCAATGAAATAAAAGTAATAAAATAAAAAGTTGGGTTGCCTCCTAAGAATCCCTTATTTAATGTCGCTAGCTTGACATTCCCACTTCAACTCAGCCTGGATCTATGACCAGTGGTTTTCTCCTAATTGTCTTCCCAAATAAGGATTTATTAGATTATAAACAGACCATATGCTATAATATAATAACAATATATGGAATCAAATTGATAAAAAAAAGTGAATCCACTAACTATCTTTTTAGTAAAAAAAAACTATCATTATAACAAGGAATAATAAATCCTTTGGATCTTTGATTAACTTTGACAGTTTATTTGACCAAGTTTGACTGTTTGTTCTATGGGAAGTAGGGGCCGTACATACTTAAGACAATTTTTAATAATTCCTTGATAGCCTTCTTATTTTAATCCTCTTCATCTTCCTTCATCTCCTTTTCTTTCTCTTCTTAGACAATAACTTCCTCCTTTTCTTCAACCTCTAGCTCATCTCCATTATATAACATTATTGAATTCACATGTTCCCTCAAATCAGGCTCGGTGTATTCAGATAAAGCATTTGACTCTTTAGTTTTATAAAGGGTAGCCTCAATTGAAGTAGCAATCACATAAGTACACCCTCAAGTTTTGTATACTCCTCTTACTAATGTAGTTGCCAACATCCAAATGAAGCGTAATCATTCCATGTAAACTTATAACATTTATTCCATTATGGATTATAAGTATTCCCATGTTGGGTATCTTGGGACCAGTTCTCTAGGCAAATTAGGTACCCCCATATATATTCTGGTGCTTGATGTCTATGATTAGGGTGTTTACCCTTATAAATATCACATCAAGTCATAGATATCGATTAGACTTGCAAATGCATGTCACCATACCTCTCATTCCAAGCTTCCAATGCTTCCATAAGTGTTGGCATGTCATAACCCCCTGCTTATAATGTCGTCTGCATCTTTCCATTATGTTTTATGGCTATAATAATGAGTACCTAATTCCTAAAAATAAGTTATGAACACAAAATTAAGAAAGAGAGATCTAAAGATTAATAAATAAATCAATTAAACATAAAAAGAAAATTATGTAATAAAAATAATGGCTAAATGAATAGAAATTAAGCTTTCTTAATATCATAATCCTCAACAAAAACACCAAAATCTTGGTGGACTAGTATGATGATTATATATAAATCAACTCCTTTACTTTATAAATTCTCCAAGTCAAGTACACCTATCATTCTATAGTATAGGACTCATAGTACTAAGTGTCGTCCTATAGAGACTATAATTACCAGTAATAACTCTTATCCTATTATCTAACCAATAATTAAACTGATGTTGATTAATCAGATTTAAAATAAAAGGAAACAAACTAAAAACATACATCACGATTAATAAACTATAATAGCAAAAGAGTGAAAATCAATCAATAAAACAAGGTACCTAGAATTTGAATCCCTTGGGACTTGTCATATGATCATTATTTCACTAATCAATTTAATCTAAAGTTCACTCGACTACAGAAATTCCTCGGTTATGTTAATATATTTCTCACGACTATTAACACCTAATTCTAGGTTAATTAATTGAAATCTCTTTCTATTTAAAATTCCTAAAATTACATTAGTCAATTTATGAAATTCACCTATTAGGTTTAATCCTAATCTAGAAAATTTATATTGAACTATCTTTAAGTTTGCATACAACTACTTTCAATTAAGTTATATCTATTCATACAAAGGATTTCTCTATCTCAATTGCATGAAGTCACATATGAATCAATATACCAACAATATTAATTGAAGAATAATTAAAAACATATAATTGAATCCTTCCTAAACTAAAGAATGAGTTAAAATAAAAGAATAATTAAAAATATATAATTGAATCCTAACTAAACTAAAGAATGAATTAAAATAAAATAAAATCACTATAAGGATCTTAAAATTAAAAATTAAGGGTAACATGATAAAATCCATATAATCTTAATAATCTTTAATATAGATTGATGAAAATCCACTCTAAAGGGGTTATCTTGGTTTTTCTTTAAACTTTTAGTCATTGTAGGTTTCTTCTTGTGTTATCCGAGCCCCCTCCTCGCTTTTTCCACTCAATCTTAGCTTTTAAAATTCAAATTTTGTATTCTAGAAGATACACAAGCTTGCTAATGGTTTTATACTTGAAACAGACATAAAATAGTTTTTAATCCATCATATGGATGAACATGATCATGTAACATCAACATGATATACTCGTAACTTAACACGAGTGTATTCCTTTTCAATATGGGAGTGTTATGCAACAATCAATCAACACACCTCCAAACTCTTCCAACATGGCCAATACTTACCCGTGCATTTTATAACTTAGTCAAGAACACCCTAATGTTCTTAAAATTTGTTCTTTTCTTTTTGTCCAAATGAATAAATTAGAACCGAAAATGAAATATGAATAACTTAATACTAAAACAATAAAAAATACTCAAATAAAAAATGCACTAAATATGAGCCTACAAATATGTCTAAATCAACCCTTATCTGCTAGAAGATAATTATAAACACTCTATTTAGCACTAAAGGAGGTTATATCCTAATAAAAAAAGTTTTTAAAATGGATATGCTCAAACTACTAGATGCCTGGATAATATACCTTATCTTTGATAGTGAATAAGTTACCTTAGTTTATTTGGTTCCTAGAAAAGGAGTTACGATTATTATAAAAACTGAGAACTATGAATTAGTATCTACTAGAATAGTCACAAGTTAGAGGATATGCATAAATTATAGGAAGTTCGATAAGGCAACCTAAAAAGATCATTTTTCCTTTCCCTTTATTAACTATATGCTTGACAAGCTAGCAAAGGATTCCTATTTTTATTATATGGATGGTTATTTTGATTTCTTAAAAATCCCTATCCATCCTAGTAACTAAAAAAAGATCGCGTTCATATACCTTTATGGCACTTTTTCATATAGGAGAATGCTTTTTGGTCTTTATAATGCTCTAGCTACTTTGAGCGTTTTATGATAGTAATCCTTCTTTATTTCATTGAGAATATTATAGAAGTGCTAACGGATGATTTCTTCAGATATGGCACCACTTTTTATGATTATTAACTAATTTTTCTAAAGTGTTACAATGACGTGAGGAAGTCAATCAAATGTTAAATTGGGAAAATTATCACTTCGTGGTAAAGCAAGGAATTGTTCTAGGAAACTTGGTGTCTAAGTAAAGAATTAAGGTCAACAAGGCAAAGGTTAAAAAAATAAAGAAGATACTACCACCCACCACTGTTAAAGGTGTGAAGAGTTTTCTAGGACAAACTAATTTTTATCAATGTTTTATAAAAGGTTATTCAAAATTTTGTAAACCTTTAACTAACTTGTTTCTTAAGGATATAAGTTTAGTTTTGACTAAGAATGCCTTAATTCTTTTCACAGGGTAAAAGAAACAATTATAAATTCTCTAATCATGCAACCCCTCAATTGAAACCTCCTATTTAAGGTTATATGCAATGCAAGTGATTACATAATAAGAGTAGTCTTAAGGTAAAAGAAGGATTAAAAAAATGAATGTTAACTATTATACAAGTCGTACATTGGATAAAGCCTAAGTTAATTATGCTACTAGCAAAAAGGAAATATAGTGATGCTATTTGCCATTGATAAATTCACGTCATACTTGGTATGGTCAAAGATTGTTATGTACACTGATCATTACACCATTAAGTACCTCTTAAGCAAGAGGGAAGCTAAGCCAGGACTAATTAGAAGGATCCTTCAACTTTAAGGATTTTACCTATAGATCCAAGATAAGAAGGGAACCAAAAGTTTAGTGCTGGCTATCTTTCCAAATTAAGGCAAAATGGAAAAAAAAAAAGGAGAAGATTAGCTATCAATAGATGAATCCTTCCTAGATGATTAATAGTTTTCCATCTCAAAGGTGTAAGTGCCATGGTATACTAATTTCATGAATTTCCTTATATGTGGAATCCTACCACTTGACTTGAGCTACCAACAAAAGAATAAGATCTTCTCATATATTAAATACTAATATTGGGATAAGCCCCTTCTATTTAAGCAATGTGTTGAAATAATTTTTTAAAAAGTTTTATTCCCAAAGATGAATTGCATAGTATAATTTTTCACTACCAAACTTCATCTAATGGAGGTCATGCTAATTCTTTGAAATTGGTTGACAAGATTCTCCAAATAGACATCCATTATCCCACCCTCTTCAAGGACATTCATAAAGTTGTGACCATATATGACTAGTTTCAAAGAAATTAGAATATTTTAAGGAGGAATGAGATGCCTCTTAATAACATCCTAGAGGTTGAGATAACTGACACATAAAAATCAACTTTATAGGCCTTTTTCCATCTTCATGTCATAATAAGTATATTCTTATTGTGATAGTTGGTCTCCAAAACTACTGAGGGTTAGAGTGTTAGAATACTGAGTCACATGAGCTACATCATTATAGAATTAATTTGGTGCATTTAGGTGATGATTTTATGATTTCATTCACATGCATAATATTAGCATACACACACGAATTATAATTTTTTAAAAAAATGCAAAGATTTTATGTGCACTTAATTGACATGTTCTGGGGTATGAAATTTTCAAAATGAATGTGACATGATTGTGCATTTCTAACGTCTTGTATTTTGGTTTACCAATAAAAAGAATTGATAGATTACAATTAGTAATTTGGAGTTAATTGTCATGATTGGAAGATTGATGAATTAATATGTACATTTAGCCTAGGAAAAATTTCAAGTGGCAAGATAAGTTGACATGTGAAAATTTAGGATGACTAAGCCTATCAAATGAGTGATAAATGGCTTAGAGAATTAAGTGAAAAATGGCTTAGGAATTAAGTGACATTTGGCAGCCAAAAAGAAGGACATGTAGCTTACTTAATTACATGACAGGTTTCTTTATTTCACACCATATATATATAGAATTCATGGTCATTTTCCTTGCCTTTGAAATTTCAGCTATTGTATAATCTTTCCTTCTTTTCCCTCTCATTGCTGAAACCTTCATCTCACCCACACCCTTGAATTTTAGCCTTAGTTCTATCCATCACCACCCCAAAAACCATGTGAAATCCTTCATAAAGAGAGCTAGAGAGGCCAAACGTTGATACATATCTTGTTGTCAAAAATCTTTCTTCATTTTCTGGTCATGACCAAACTCATCATACTCCCTCAATGTTCTTGAATTGTTCTTGCATGTGAGGCTAATCAAGCTTGACATTTGAGGTGGCATTTAAGCTAATCAAGTAAGTGAAATACTTACCTATTATGGTATATGTTAGCTGAATTTTACTATGGCTAATTAGGGATGGATTGAATGTGGTTTTGGTATTAAAGATGTGCTGGAAAATGAAGAATGAATGGGTACTTTTTTGTCATGTTTTTGCATGTCCGAAAATAATAGTTTAGGGGCCGTTGTAAGGATGATTTAATTTGGGATTTAAAGTATAATTGATGAGGAATTCACGCTAAAGATAGGTGTTATTAAGGTGCTTTCGAATCTGGAAAATTAGAGCTATAGGTGTGTTTGTAAAAAAAGACTGTTAATGACATAAATAAGCAGAATTTTGTAAGCCTTAATGTAACCAATATGGAAGTTATATTAATTTGGAATGAAGTACCTTTAAAGGACATGAAATCTGGAAATTTTCAGGTGTTAGTAATGTCTCTAAGCTTGTAAAATTCGTGAAGTATTGAAGGTAGTAAAGTTACACACATTAGTGA
>JANQAP020006202.1:0-11742 GCA_026874005.2 Erythroxylum coriaceum | reverse complement strand
ATTTTAGTAATAATTAATTTTAATTAATTAAATATATAATATATTTAATTGATAGCAAATTAAATAATATATATTTTTGTTTCATGTTTCAATTTACTTAGTTGTTTCCTTATCACAAACTCTTGTTAATATGATAATGGACTATTTTGCAATTTTTAAAAACATTTAGGGACTATTTTATAAATTTAAAAAATAACCCGAAACGGTATCCGGTATTGACCGGTATCGGTACAGTACCGTACTAAAAACCAATTCGATACTAAGTTTGGTACGGTATTCGTAACATTAGCTTTAAGTGATGCCTTTGAATGTATAAGGAGCCTTTTTAAGAATTCAGACATAGAGAATTTCTTAACCTTATCTACCAAGTCTCATATCACATTATCTTGGAATCTTTTATGAACTATCTAGAAAAATAATTATATTTTTTTTCTATTTGATGGAATAAGCGTGGAATTCATTATCTTTTTTTCTTTATTTATTGTTTTGTTTATAAAAATTGTTAAAGTTGTCATTAATATCTTATATATGAAGAATATTTTTTGTTGGTATAATTTAATGATATTTATATAATACTTTTTATATACAATGCTTGATATTTTAAATTAATAATATTTTTATACGATTTATTTGCATAATAAATTTACAATAAAAATGTATCGATACATTATATACAACATATGTTGTTCAATAATAAAGATTAAGGCCTCGTTTGGTTATTGGCTGATAAGCTAAAAAATAGCTGGTTGGATAAACTTGGCTGGTTGACTTTATTGATAAGTTATTTTTAATATTTGGTAATCAGCTGATTGGGTTGGCTGATTGAACCCAATCAGCTGATTTTTGAAAAGTTTAGGAGGGGTAGCATTTCCAACAATCAGCTGTTTATATTTGCTTAGCTAACGATTGTGCCCTTCGTCTTCTCGACACCCAGAACACACTGTACATGACAGAGACATGCATGATGATCAACCAGCCAATGAAGTTGCTTCCAGCTTGCTTTTGAGGTATGCTATGAGAGTAGCTGTTATGAGAGGTGGGTGAGTTACCGTGAAGTAGTGAAGAAAGAGCAAGAAGAAGAGAGTAGCTGTTATGAGAGGTGGGTGAGTTACCGTAAAGTAGTGAAGAAAGAGCAAGAAGAAGAGAGTAGCTGTTATGAGAGGTGAGTGAGTTATCGTGAAGTAGAGAATAAAGAGCAAGAAGAAGAAAGTTGTTATTTAACCAAAGGTTAAATAAAAATATTACAATAAAATTTTATATAATTTTTGAATAATATTCACAAGTTAATTATATTACTCATTTTAAATTAAGAGATCAAATAATTTTAAATTAAGTAATTAATCAACATATCGATGATTAAAAGTATTTATATAATTATTTTGTTAGAATAGTGCAATTGTAACCAATTATTATTATTATTATTATTATTATTATTATTATTATTATTATTATATATTCTATTTTTTTTATTAGAGTTATAAACTTAATTTGTGTATAATTAAATATCTAAAATCTAAAATCTTATCATAATATTCAATGAAATACTAAGATATATATAATATTTATACCTTTATAATTGTTTTTAAAGTAATGTCCTCATTAGTCATTTTACACATAAACAGCTAATATTAAATAGTTAATTTTACCAAACATTTCTAACAAACAGCTAATACAATCTGCTGGTCAAATCAGCTGATAGAATCAGCTATCAGCTAACAGCTGATACAATCAGCTAACAGCTAATACAATTAGCTGATTGTATAACAGGGCCTAAAAATGTAACAAATAATTTATCACGACATTGTATAATATTTGGTTAAAACTTAGCTAAAAACATTTGGCAACATTTCATAAAACTTAGCTAAAGATATTTATCTATGTTTTTAGAAACGTAGCTAAATCATTTGACTATGTTTATATAAACAAAGCTAAAAACATATGGTTACGTTTCTAAAAACGTAGTTAAAATGTTTTGGCTATATTTTAAAAAATGTAGCTAAAAATATGTGGCTACGTTTAGTTACTAGTATTTAGTTACAAAAAATAAGCATAGGCAAAAATTATTGGCAATGATTTCTGAAAATGTGGACTATAGTTTTCAGTTACGAGAATTTGGTGCATTTTGAGCGACAAAATAGAAATGTAGCTAAAGACTAGGTGACGTGTTTTACACATTTAGCTTCATTTTTTTATACCCAAATCTCGAGTTATTATTCGTGCATTTTAACAAAAGTACCAACTACTACAAGATGTTATGCTTAATTACATATTTAAAAGTAAATAAGAACTTATAATCCGAGGCTTAATTTGACGGACAAGGAAAAAGAGGGCGTAAAAGGAGAATTGCAAACAAAACCAAAAACAGCAAGTAGGATTGCAGGAAGGATGGAAATTAAAGGAAAAGGGAAAAAGGAGTGCAAAGAGACAGGCATGTCTGAAATGCTAAGAATTCCAAAAGCAGGAAAGGTAATCTCAATGTTTCAAGACACTGATTACCCTGTAAATCCAACTAAGAAAAGGAAACGATTTGGCTTCGACATTCAATACTAACCGAAGATGAAGTTATCTTTTTGCGTTTTCTCCAAGTACGAAAAGGAAACGACTTGGCTTCGATATTCAATATTATCCGAAGATGAATATATCTTTTTGCCTCAGCAACGCCTATCGTTAGTCACCAGTCAGTAGCAACTCAATGGCTTCTAGACTTGATAAAACGCTCTCTCTCTCTACTTCAAAACCCTGTATTTGCAGTTTTTGTCTTGATGGACCTTCTCTCTCAACACACTTCTTGCTGCTTCCAATCCCGTAAACTGCTAGTTTGATATGGACCATACATGTGTAGTTTGTATTGTTTTTAAGACCGCTCCTCTCTCTCTCTCTTTGCTTGCGAACATTGGACAATAGAGACCCGACCCCGTGCTTCTGCATGTGAAGTAAGAGTTCAGGTGAAAAAGAAATAAATTTCCGCTATGTCCTGCCACTTAATATATAAACAGAGAATTTGGATGTTTATGCGAACTTCAGTTACTCGACTCTTTTTTTTTTTAATACAAGGGAAAAGAAATTGAAAAGACGCTACAAAACTAGGTCAGCCGTAGGGCAAACCCCGGCGAGACAAAGTGCGGCTCCGATCAGACGCTAAAAATGACAGTGTGGATGCTGGAGGATCCATCAGAACGTGCAACCCTGGGTGGACATGCGTAGCTTCAGCTGCCAGACTATCGGCGCATGTATTCCCCTCCCAATAGACATGGTGAACCTGTACCTCCCAATCGCGCTCCAACAATGCATGTATCTCCCGCATCAAAACAGAATTCATAATCAGTAAACAACTAGAAGGGGACAGTATATTGATGACCTGGAGTGAGTCGACTTCCAAAATGAGCTGCCGATATCCAAGGTCCCATGCCACTGTGAGCCCTGTGTGAACCTCTTGTAATTCGGCGACCAGCGGCGTGCTTGCTTCAAACTTATGAAGAAAACCCCCACGTCATTGGCCATGACAATCCCTAATCAACCCCCCAGCCGTGCTGACAGAGGATCCAAAAAGCACTGAGCCATCTGTGTTAACTTTAGTCCAACCCTCCGGCAGTGGTGTCCAGCTTACTGGTGTCCCTACTGGCAATCCTCGTGGGGGAGTGACACAATGCTTCCTTTCGTGAGCCCGGCTGATCCAAGACACATACCCTAAAACGATATGATGTCCCGCGTCTGGCTACTCGAAACCCTCCTCAAAAATACTTTTGTTGCCCCATTGCCAGAGATACCAACATGAGACTCCAAAAATGACTGTCCAGTTGACCCCCGACCTATTGCTTTGGATTGTCAAATTGGACTGGAGCCATTGCTTTAGAGTCCCCTGGCAGAAGAATGTCGCGTGCAATGCGGGTGACCATTTTTGCCAAAAAAGTTGGACCCTGCGACAATCCCGAATAGCATGCAATGTGGTCTCTTCGTGATCACAGTGAGGGCGGTGACTGTCGGAAGCGATGTGCCGAAGAACTCGCTAGTGATTTGTCAGACGTTTGTTATTTGCCAACAGTCACAGAAAGGCGCAAATCTGCTATGGTCCCGGCCATTTCCAGATGATATTCCAGAATGGGTTGGGAGTCACTGCAGCAGCCGTCGTAAGTAACGCATAAGCAGATTCCAGCGTAAATTTCCCTTGTGGACCGGGACCCCAAACAAAAGTATCAGCCTCCTCCTCAGACGAAGGAGGTCGGACCGTTGCGATGACCATGCATAAGTGATCGGGAAGATATGGAGTGATCAAGTCCCATTTCCAATTGCCATCCGCCGCAACATACTCGGCCACGAAACTGTACAATAACCTGTCGGGAAGGGTGTGCCCTGTCTCATGTGCTAAGGGTCCCTAATCGGGTAACCATTGGTCAACCCAAAATTTTGTCCGTTGCCTATTACCTAAAGACCATATAATACCTTGTCAGACATGATCCCACGTAGCTGCCATCCCTCGCCAAAGGGTCGACGTCCCAGTGGTTGGCAGAGTGGGAGGAATGTGGGAGTCGTGAAGTCGATATTTAGCTCTGAGCACCTGGACCAATAATTTCGGGTGAGCAACTCCCAACCCAATTTAATGAGATAGGCGTCATTGGTGGTGCGAATGCGTTTTATACCTAGGCCCCCAGCTTTCTTTGGTTGACAAACTGCTTCCCAGTTGACTAGATGGGTGGCCCGCTTCTCATGATGAGACCCCCAAATAAAGGACCGCATGATTTTTTCCAGTTCATCACAAAGATGTCGGGGTAACCGCACAGTTTGCATAGTGTAGGCGTGAATGGCGGATACCACCGACTGTGTTAGGGTGACTCGCCCAGCCAGGGAAAGTTCCTGGGCTCGCCAGCCTGCTAATCGGTGCTGCATCTTATCGATGATATACTGATAGGTATTCCTCGTGGTGTGGCCATGAAGCAACTGGACCTCGAGATACGTCCCCAAGTTATTTGTCGATTGGATTTGCAAGGAATGGCTTATGATGCGTGCGAGGTCGGAAGGCACGTTCGGGGAGAAGTAAATGCGGGTTTGGCCCGATTCACCTTCTGTCCTGACATGCCGCAAAAATTCGCCAGAATAGCAGAGACACCTGTTACCTGTTCTGTTGAAGCTTCTCCAAATAAAACAAGATCGTCTGCAAAGAAGAGGTGGGAGATGGCGGGCCCTTGTCTGTTCCATTTGAAGGGTTTCCACTGACTGCATCCCACCGCGTGCAATATAAGGTGTCCCAACCTTTCCAGGCAAAGGACGAATATGTAAGGAGAGAGCGGGTCCCCTTGGCGGAGACCTCTGGAGGGTATGAAGCGGTCCGTTAGCTAGCCATTCCACGCCACTTGCATGGATACCGTAGTAAGACACTTCATAATCAGATGGAGCAACGCGGAGGGAATCCCAATGGCCTGTAGGGTCTCTTGAATAAAAGACCAGTGCAGACGATCATAAGCCTTTTCCAAATCTACCTTTAACGCAAAGTACCCCGTCTTATCCTTCTTCTTACGCATGGAATGAATGATTTCCTAGGCTATGATGATATTCTCGATGATATGTCGCCCCGGAATGAAGCTACATTGGATAGACGCGGCTAGATAAGGAAGATAAGGCTTGAGCCGGTTAACAATAACCTTCGAAATGGTCTTGTACAGCACTGAACAGAGGCTAATGGGTCGAAATTGGGTGATATACTTCAGGGACGAAACTTTTGGAAGGAGGACGAGGATGGTATGGTTCAATTCCTGTTCCCAGGTGTCCCCCCGGAATACTTTCTGTAGAAAGGACACTACCTCAGAGCTCACCTTACCCCACTAAGATTGAAAAAATAACGCCGTGAATCCATCAAAGCCTGGGGCTTTGTTCAGGTTCAGCCCAAAAAGTGCTAATCGGAATCGTGGACTGGATGTGCTAGTTCGGTGCTCTGCTCCCTTGTGAGCCGAGGGAGCGCTCCGAGAGTGTCTATAGGTTGTGTGAGTCTGGGCTCAGTGGTGTAAAGTTGTGAGAAATAATTCTAGACCAGGTTCTGTAACTCGATGTCATCATTGATTTCTGTATCCTGGTCGTCAAAAAGGCGCTCCACCGATAGCTTCTTCCTTTTGGTCTTAATAACCGTATGATAATACCTAGTGTTGCGATCTCCCTGCACAACCCAATCACACCTGGCTTGCTGATGCCAATATATTTCTTCCTCACACAAAACTTGGCCTAGTTCTGCAACAAGCTGAGATTCCAATTCTAAAAGAGGGTCTGACTCCGACTGCTGAAGTGCGCGTTGTATGCCATCTAAGCGTGCCTGCAATCTACGTTTGCGTTGGAAAATATTCCCAAAAACTGTTTTGTTCCAGATCTCAAGCCGACTAGAAAAAGTGGATAACGATTTGGCAAACGACACTTCATGGGGGAGCCAATGGTCCTTAACTAGTTGAGTGAAATCGGCATGGGTAAGCCAAGCAGCTTGAAAACGGAAAGGGGGTGGGGTGGCAACTTGCCGATCAGGTCGAAGGAAACGAACCAGTATGGGCCTATGATCGGAGCTTAAAAACGGAAGATGGTGATTAACCATATGTGGGAAAAGGGTCATCCAATCCGTCGAACCGAAGACCCGGTCGAGCCGAGCATGGACGTTGCCCCGTTTCCAGGTGAAACGAGACCCGACATAGCCCAAATCATGCATCCCACTCTCATAGACCCAGTCGCGAAAAGCCGGGCTAATCACGCCCGTGGTCGGGGACCCCCCTCGTTTATCACCAGTTGTTAATTTCGCGTTAAAATCCCCACCTACAATCCCGGGACGAGTAACCGAATGTCCTAAAGCCCTCAACAGGGGCCAGAGGTAGTGTTGAGATGCGGGTTGGGGACTGGCATAAATAGCCGATAAATCAAACGAAAAAGACTCATACGTAATTATAATATGAACTAGTTGGTGATGAGCAATTTCGATCGAGACAGTAAACTTCTTTTTCCAGAGGAGCCAGATCTCGCCAGAAAACCCGTTAGCCTCGACCTGAAACGTAAAATCAAAATCCAGACGGTTGATGACTGCTTGTGCGCGACGACCACTAATACGAGGTTCCACTAGAATGATGAACCCCAATCTATACTGCCTAATGTAATTACGCAGTATTGTGAGGAACCGGGTGCCCCCGACTCCTTGACAGTTCCAAAAAAATATCGACATAAAAGACCGGGATTCAGGGCCCCACAGGCGGGGAGTTTGTCGAGATTTGGACCGACTCCAAGCTGGGTTGTTCATTCGGGACTGGGGACACAACAACGGTGTCTGACTGTTGCTCGATCGAAACATCCATCATTTGGGAATCGCGTTCCTCGCGATCCGGGGGTTCGGACGGAGGAGGGATGTTGGCGATGTCGGAGTGGGGAGGGGAACCCGAAGGCTGTTCAATACCGTCCATAGGTTGCCCTTGGGCCTCCGCGGTCACTTCCTGGTCCACAACGGGTTGCGCACGTAAGATTTCCTGGTGTGAGCTGATGGTTACTACTTTGTGCTGGGCCTGGGGGGTAGGTTGAAGGGGGGTAGTAATAATCGGGCCAGAAAATTGAAAAATGGGTGGGGTTGGGCTGGGAGGCCTTTGAACCGTGGGTGCCACGGCCTTACCTTTCCCAACAGGAGTCTGCTGGGAAGGGAGGCCTTGTGCCTGGAGGGCCAGTCCAGGAGCTGGCCTGCGGGCACCAGGCCGAGCAGGGCTCTGCTTAGCCCGTGGAGGAAACGATGACGTGTGGGGTTGGGGAGCGTTAAAACACGAGGAGGACTGGGCAGGAGTGTCGTCGTCTACCTCCAACACGCCAAACCTGGAGCCGCGTGCCTTGCCTCTAGGATGTGACGTGCTTGCAGGTGTCCGTTGGGGGACGGGACGTTTAGTCGACCGTTGGACTTGGATCCATGGACTGAATTCTGTCTCCGACGATAGGCAACGCTCAGGGACTTCGCTTGTCCCGCCAATGACCATCCGTGGCCTCGCCCCCTCCGGATCTGAGGCGTCGCTGTGCACAGGTGCTACACCGTCGCTGGGTGTGGACTGAGGAAGACGAGCGTATTTTCCGGTGTCGTGTCTGACCAACCCACACTGGTAACAGATCTGGGAGAACCCTTCGTAAGCAATCCGTACCATCTCGCCATCAAGGTCCACAGTTGGCCGAAGAGGAATGCTCAGATCAATATCTATGGCGATTCGGGCAAATTTGCCCCGCTGGGAGGTTAGGGTAGCCTCATCTATTTTGACCGTTTGTCCGATCAAGTTTCCCATGGCCTCAAGTATGTGGGGGTGATAGCGCGTGATGGGGAGATCCGGGAACCGTACCCAAACCACAGCGTGGGGAGTATTGCCTTGGGCTGGGCGAAAGGTAGGGGTCCAATGCTGGACCGATAGGGCTTGGCCAAAGATGATCCAGGGGCCTTCGGTGAGTGCTTTCATGAAGTCGGCTTCGGCTTTGAATTTAATCAGGTAGAAGTCATGGTCGAGATCGACGATTTTAATTGGGCTTTGCGGTTGCCAGAGAGCGTGGAGGCGTTGGCTGAGGATCCGGAAGCCAATACACCAGCCGAGCAGTTTGACCACTACGGCTTGGGTCCATTGGTTATCCAGTTTGTTCTTAAGGGACTGAGAAAGAGTAATGCCCGGTGCCTGTCCGTCTGTGATGATTCTAATGTCACCATCTGCTATTTCAATAGGCTCGTCCGATGGCCATGGTATAGTCGCCCTATCAGTTCCTTCTTGGGGGTCCTTAGAAACCGCCGCGCTGTAGGTTAGGGGGGTGATGGTTGGAGATACTTCCTCGCGGCTTTTTACTCGGCTTTTCTTTGGAGGTTGTCCTTCTGTAGCTAGCATATCGCTAGCTGAAGGAGTGTACATGCCGTTGGATAGCACTTGAAATTTGGATGTCTGGGATAGTGAAACAGGAAGATTGCTGGAAAAAGAAACAAGAATGTAGCAGAGTGAGGCGATGAACAGTACTATCAGAACAATTCACTGTAGCATTTCAGAGCATTTCAGAGCATTTTCTGTTACTCGACTCTTTAGAACCAAATAAAGTTCACCATACGGTCTGAGGTTAAGCTGTCATATTATATTATACTTGGAACATACAACCAAAAGTCAGAAGCAGATAAAGTTGGGAGTGTGTAACCACTACATGTAGTCCAATTTTCAAATTCTAACTAACAGGCCTTTTTAGACACATAAGCTACAAACAACTTCTGAGTAGCATTTCTCCAGTCTAGCTACAATTCACAGGACCATCACTAGGAAGCAAACTTTACTAACGTAGGTTACCAACCTAAAACCACTAGACAACGACAGATGGAGCATCCATTCTTCAATTGCCATTCCCAGCTTTGTAGCTCCCTTTCTTTCCAATATCAAAACCAGTGTTACTAATGTCACTGAACAACTGAGCCATACAAGTAACTACGGCACATTTTTTGCTACCATTATTCACTTATTCTTTCTACTCTTCGACTTTGCCGTTGACCCTGAAAATGTAGGTGACAATACAGGCAGAACAGAAGGGACTTCAAAGTTTGTTCTTGTTTTAGCACCTCTGAGTCTCCTCGCCGCGGAATCATACGCATGAGCCGCCTCCTCTGCCGTGTCAAACGTCCCTAGCCAGTGGCGGCATTGCCCCACCCGGTCTCGTATCTCTGCTGCCCATCTTCCACACGACCTGTTTCTCACCCCTCTATAAGTCTTCTGCAAAGCAGCAACACCACCATTTGTATCGGTTTCAACTTTCTGTTTCGATAATTTGGAGCCTGAAAAAGAGGACAGGTTTGAGTTTTTCTCATTCTTTTTTTTTATTACATTAGATATCCCAGCTTAGCCGGATTAATCCTAAGCCTCTAAGACCCCACCCCAAGAGCCCCAGAGGATGTAAATCTGGAACTCCAAGATCCCTCAGGTTCCTACGTAGCCTGTACATTTCTGCGCACAAGGAGTCGTCATATACTTGATTGGTCAACTGCTGATTGATCGCTGGCCCCTACTCAGCATCAGGTTCCCAGCAACCCTCAGGTTCCCTAGTAGCTTCAACTCCCACACTGCCGCTAGAAGCGAGTCGTCCGTAATTGATCCGATCAAGGAGCTTTGCCCAGGAAGCTAGAGGATCATCAATAGGACAAATTTCTCATTTCTCCTCCTTTGGTGTGACTCGAATTCAAGACCTCCTATAAGGGAGAGCCTTAAGTGAGGAGCTTAAGCCATTAGGCCACTCCTCGTTGTCCAGTTTTTCTCATTCTTAGTCTTAGAATTGGTGGTCATTGTACTTGTTCCAAAGAGCACTTCTCGGCCAACAACTGCAGCTATACCGTCAAGAAGAGGCACTGCCTCATATTGGTTATGGGGATTATCATGTTCCTTGTTGTCAACTTGGTGGAGACAGGAAGGAGCAAGGTTGTGATTTTGGGATAAAACAGAATAAAACATGTCGTGAGCTCCAAAGGCAGGCCTACAAACAGATGTGGTTTCAGGTACGAAACGAAAATAGGTAAGAAGGGAACGGCTAGGACTAGGAGGTTTATATATAGGGAAAGGGTACAAATATTGTTTAACAAAATGTTATGTAAATTTGATTTGTTTACTTAACGAGTGATTTATTTAAAAGTTAAGGATATTCCCGTCAAGATTGATGAGGCCATAATCCGCTGAAGACACGTGGTTAAGATGGTAGATTTCATCTCTCTCGATGATAACTTAACTGTTGCATAAGTTTGAATTAACTATAGATTCTAAATCATCACAGAGAAGAAACGATCGGATTCTGGTTCTGCGTTTTAAATAGCCGTTGGAGAACGTGAAGTCGGTTACAGGACAAGAATGTTTGACTTATTGTGACGTAAATTTTGATAGAGACAAAGCATATCTCCATGTGATGGACCAATATGCAAATAAATAGGGTTTGTGTGACTTCCATCGACACACAAATGGTCCAAGCCCTAATCACGTCAATCACAACCGTTAAGGACTTTTTCTAATTTTGAAAATTTTTTATATGTGTTTTCTACCTTATTTTGGTATAGGTAAATTAAAAGTGAAAATACAATCTGAAACTAATTACTTTATTATTATGTCTATTAGCTCTCATGGTAATTCTACTTTCTTCAAATTTAAGGCTTTAAGTCATATTCATATTTTACTTTTTTTTTAATTTATGTGATGATTATTTTGATATAAATAAATAAACAATGTTTGGCGCAAGCATTTGGCCTCACAGATTTTTTATTTACTTCGGTGCTCGGTCAGAAGAAAAGCGAAAATCTTAAATCCCAAAAGGGAACCGGACAAAGAAAGTAAGTCATATCACATGTTTACTGGCGAGAATGAAGGTATCCCCTTTGGTAGTTTCAATCCATGGCTTGTGGCGCGGGAAGTATGGTACTGTTGATTAATATCACTGCAGCAAACTTCCTTCTCAACTCTTTTTTGGGTATTCTTTTCATAGGAATAGTAACTTGCATGCAAAGATGAATAATGCATACTGACTCTGCGTTTGGTTACTGTCCCCAATATGCAAAGTCGGAACGAGAAGAAAATTTACGTAGCGTTTGGTTACTGTCTCCAAAGGTGGAGACGGATGACAGAGACACAAAAGTCCTGTCTCCCAACCTGTTTGGTTGCTGTCTCCACCCAATTTTGTCCCGACTCCGGAGACAGAGACATTAAATTCTTGTGACTTCCATGACTGTGGCACGGAAATGAGGGGACGGAGACAGAAACCAAAGAC
>JANQAP020006170.1:0-27697 GCA_026874005.2 Erythroxylum coriaceum | reverse complement strand
GATGATGAGAGTTGAAATAAGATGTACTATATAAAGGAAAGATAAGGTTGTTGTGATTGATGAAAGTTAGTTGTCTTTGATGTATTAAAGAGTATGATGAAGTAAAGATCAGAGAGTATGATGTTAATGTATTATGAGATTTTCGATTAAGTGTTGGGTTAGGATATCTGTATTCCGAATATACAACCCTATACTTTAATCTCCTAAGTAGTCCTAACAATATTCAAGAATCCCTCCTCTTTAGTAAGGAGGTTAAAGAACTTGAAAAGAGCCAGAGGGGCCTTAAGGCTAGGACTAATCCGTTAAGTTTCTGAATCCTAATAGTTAAGATAACTATGTTTGTTGACAAACAATCTATCAAGCTTTTTCCTAATAAAAAGCCCGACCTATTATCTATTAGACCATATAAAGTGGTATCCACTGTATTTCAATTCCAGAACCTCTAGTATATTAACTGTCTATTAGAGGTCTCTCCCTATCCCTTTGTATTTAACTCTTAAACACTGCACCTTATTAACATTAAGGACATAGTTGACGTCACCCATAAACACCCATTTCCTACTTATTGTCTTCTAGTGATGTAAAGATCTTCCCAAAGCCTTCACCTTTGAAACTCAAAATTATAAGCATAAATAATGGATAGATCAAAGAGGCTAGAGGAGCCCATTAACTGATAAGTTAGATGGATCATTTGTTATGTACTCCAAAACTTGGAAATGTTAACCATGTCAGTCTTATAGATAAAAATAATTATACCATTATAGTGATCTATAAGGTTTGACCCTAAAATCCATCTATGTTTTAAAAAAATCATAATATTTTGGACCTTAGGGACTTTATTTTGGTTTCCAATAAGCCCAAGATAACTGGTTTCCTTTCCATTACTACTTCTTTAATAACTTGAATCTTAAGGGGGTCAATCATTCCCTAACGTTGCAAAAGAGGATAAACATTAGAAATTATTTACGCTTGCTAATGGTTACCCACCTTTAGCTTTGAATTTGCCTTTCCTCTTACCTGAAATCCTTTTGGAGGACGAGTCTACCATCTTAACCATATCCACTATCATATTATTGTTGTTAAACTGCTCCTATTCATCATCTTTTAGCATCATTTCTTTCTATTTTGGATTAATTACCAAATTAGGAGAGAATTGATTTAGTAAGGAGCCCTCCTTGCCCATGAATGGATGCAATTCCTTCTCCTTCATTTGATTATTAGTTTCCACATTTGAGCAAGATGAATCCTTAATAGGATTCAAACCTTTAGGTTTATTAAAGGGTGGTTACTTTAGCTAGTTATCTTTTTGTTAAGTTGAGTAGGTTGTCACTTCCTCCATCTCCATAATTCCCATAACTTCATAGTAATTACCTATAGTAAAAAACATCCCAGTGGGTTTCCAAACTATTTTTTAATTAGGCTTCCAACTATATGATAATGGTATTTCTGTCTTATAAAGTTCACCATTTACATCAAGCTTCATAACAAGTAAACTTTTAGGGAAGTTCTTACTAAGTTGAACCTCCATGTAGATCCTAACATAACATATTCCCTCCATCTTGCCAGTAAAGGAATCAAAATAGATGGGCTTACCAATGGAATAGGCTAGGTAGCTTAGACCTTTTATCATCCAATACTTAGGAGGCACATTTAGTATAGTGAAATTATTTATACTCGTTTCTCATATACTACTATATTTTTCTTTTTTTAATATATATAAGGTAATGAAAATTTTAGTAAGCTAATTATAACAAAATTGACAAGCTTAACTATTGAGTTCCCTACCACACTTAAGTTCTACATTGTCCTTAATATACAAAACATTCAAGAATGATAAAAATATTTGAAAAATAATGTTATGGGTGAGGATAATTGGTAGTCCCCTGATTGTAAAAGATTTTTAGCCTTATCTAATGTTATTCAGATACATCTAGTAATGATGAAATGATCTCTACTCTTCCATAAGGAGTGATGTTAGCTTTATAGCTTATAGAACTCCATCAAATCTTAAGTACAAAATTAAGACCATCAAACTAAAACTATGAAAATAAATAAAATAGTAATTAAAATCCTACAAACTACTCAACCAAAACAAAAACACCTAATTGTTGGGTTGCCTCCCAACTAACACCTTTTTTTTTAGGTTTTGTAGCTAAGCTTTTCATCAATCCCTTCTTTAACCTGGATCTATAATCATCGACTTGATTCTACCTGTTTTCCTATATAAGGGTTCGTTAGCCCAAAAATATGCCACAAACTGCAAAATAATAAGGATATAAGATATGAAATAAATAAAACCAACTAAATCTGCTAATGCCCTTTTTAGTAACAAAATTTCAATATAACAAGGAATAGTAAAATCCCTTAGATCTTCAATAGACTATAATAGTTTGTTGTGTAGGAAGTAGGAGCCCTCTGTACGTAAGAAATCTATCGATAATTCCTCAATAGTTTCCTTAACTTGCTCCTCCTCTTCATCTTCCCCTATCTCATCTTCATTCTCTTTTTAAACAAAAAACTTCTTCCTTTTCTTTAGCTTCTAGCTCCTCTCCACTATCTAAGTTATTGTATCCACATGATCCTTTAAATTTTTATCAATGTTTTTGGATAAAACACCTAACTCTTTGGTTTTAAGGAGAGTAGCCTCATTTGAAGCAATGCATTTTATAAAGACATCAAGTTATTGATACTACTTTTGCTATAGTTGTTCTAAAAATCTAGATGAAACGTGATTATTCTATGCAAAGTCATAGTAATTTCTCCACTTTAGATTATAAGTATTCTTATACGGGGTGTTCTAAGACTGCTTCTACATATAAATTGAGTTCTCTACATATAGTCTATTTCTTGAAAAATATGATTAGGTTAATCACCCCAACAGATGCCATAAGACCAGTTCTATATATAAGTTTGGAGCTCTCATTTTTCTGGTGCCTGGCATTCATAAATAGAGTGATCACCCCCCATAAATTGCACAACATGCCATAACTATCGGTTAAACTTCTGCATGTGTGTCACCATGCCCCTCGTTTCAAGTGTCTAAAGCTACCCTAAGTGATGGCATACCTTAATCTCATCAAGACTATTGTCCTCTCCATCCTTCCATTATGTTTGGTGGCTGTAATAATGAATACCCAAAACCTAAAAATAAGATACAAACATAAGATCTAGAAAGAGTGTTACAAAAAATCAAATAATCACTAAAAAATAAAAGAAAAAACTATGTAAAAATGACTAAATTAATATTTTCCTAATATTATAATCCCTGACGATGATGTCAAAAACTTGATGATGTGATTTTATGTTATAAACGACAAGCATATAGTATAGGCCTATGTAATACTAGTAAGTACGGTTGATCCTAAGAAGACTATAATTACTAGTACTTACCGTCTTTCTATTAACCAATTTAACAAATTATTATGATGATAATTAATCAAATGAAAAATTAAAATAATAAAATAAAATAAATCAACACAATTGATTAACTAGAATGAAGATTAAAATAAGAAATAATCAAAGAAAACAATGGTACTTAGACTTTGAATCCACTTAGGACTTCCTATGCAATCATGATTTTAGTACTCAATTTAATTTATACTTATTGGACCGAGTGCATTTATGTCTTATGTTAATATCTTTGGTCTAAACTATTAACATCTAATCCTAAGTTGATTAACTAAAATATCTTTCTAGTTAAAACCCCTAATATTGCATTAATCAATTTATGAATTTCTTTATTATGTTTGACCTACATCTAAAGGATTTATATTAAAATATCTCAAAGTTTATATGCAACTCCTTTTTTATGGAAATTTTTTTCATACAAAAGGATTTCTTAATCTTAATTACATGAAATAATATGATAACAATAATAATTTAAGGATAACTAATAATGTATAATTGAATCTGAATGAAACTAAAAAATGAATTAAGTTAAAATAAAATCAATTCAAGATCTATCCTAAGGTTCATCTAATCCAATTGCCAAAAAAAAACTTAAGGAAAAAAAAGAAAACTAAAACAATTACGATGAGATCCCTTATAATCTTTATAAAATCTATTTTAAATTGAAGGAAATCCACTTAAACTGTGTTTTCTTGCTTATTCTTTGTTGTTTCTATCATCCTACTCTGTAAATTTTTGTTTTCCTTAGCCTTCCTTGAGCCTCCTATGAACCTCTCTAGATCTCCCCCTTTTTCTTTTTTTGCCCTTGTATAACTCAAAATTTTGGATTTTTAGAGTGGGCGTGGTCACCCACATATCTGTGTGCATGAATGTGTCCCTTAATCTCACTTCAATTCTTTAAACGTCATGAAGAAACATAGTCTTACAATGCTATACAGTCATGGACACGACCTTGTTCGCCTCCACACAGCCATGTCCCTTAAGGACAACTTCAATCATTCAATTTTCTACCTCGATTTCTTTTGATTTTAGCTTCTTTTAATCCATAAAGGAAATAAAGTACAAAAAATTAATAAGAATGAATTAAGTACCAAAAATAATGAAAAACTATCAGAGAAATAAACGAAATGTACTAGTCAGAAATATGGTCTATTAAGCATTTATCAATGTTGCAATGGAATGGAAGTATATAACCCTCTACCTCTATGCCATTATTTCTTAATTATATCTTTATACATTTTGGTAGAAGAAAGTCAAATGAACTAGAATCTACAACTTTATAGAAATTTAATGTATGAGATATAGTACATTGATATTTTTTAATTTGTTATAATTTGTATACAAATTTAACTAACACAACTCCAAATACCTATTCAACATATGAAAATGTGTCAATACTTGAGCTTTGTACATCAGATGCCTAATATATATAGTCATATGGGACCAAGAAAATAAAAATAAAAGTACAAACATTACACTTATTTCTAATTTACATTATTTAAATGAATTATTATTATTCATTTCATGTGGATCATTTGAAAACAGTCTTTCTACTAGATAGGAGTAAGGCTGCGTACTCCTAGACCTCCCCAAATCCTACGTATTAGCTGGATTTGTACTGGGTTGTTATGTTATTATTGTACATACATACATACATACATACATATATACATACATACAGGCTCACCTTTTGCTAGAAACAATGAATTTTATGGACAAGACTCTTACCCTAATATATAGAAGATGTCTGACATACCTTTTAAAATAACAAACATAAAATTATTTACCAATACTTAACACTTACAAGAAACCTATAATTTGAATGTTCATTAAAAATTTGTATAATAATGGCATCATTAAAACTATAATCAAAATATTTTTTATAATGCATTGATAAACATGTTGACCACTATTAGAATTAGTAATGATACATGTAACTTCATCTTATCATTGTAATTGGGACAATCAATATAGGAAATATAAAATATAAACACAAATCTCAAAATAAAGTAAAATGAAATAAAATAAATGTACCACATACAATGACATTATAAAATACTATTATTATATTACAGTTGAATATAGTGATTTCTTTTAATATAATTGAGAATATATCTTTTCAATTTTTGCTAAATTGTTGAAGCAATAATAAACATTATTATTGAATCCATTAACGATATCTTTATAATGTTCTTATATCAAGTATATATTAGGTGCATAAGTAATAAAAGATACATATACTTTATTTTCACCCATATTTGTTTTAATCATGTTAGAATATCATCATATAAATATGTTAATACAATATCTCATATACAAATAATTACAAGACATTAAAATATTTGGAATTTTAAGAAAATTTTGTAGATTAATTAAACTACCTCCTAAAGGGATATTTTGACATGTTTTACAAGGTATATTCACTAGCAAAAACAATATTCCATAAGTCTCCCTTCTTTGTTTATTGAATTAAATATATATTCCAACATATAGCACGATTAATTTAAAATTAAGTTGCCCTCCAAATTTTTTTATTGTCTCCATGGTTAACTTTTAGTGGCAAGATATTATCTTCATCTTCCTCAAATAAAATACATACACACCAATAATTGAAAGTTCATTACCATGTTTGCCTCCATTGTTACAATGGAGTTTAATTATCATGCTGGATTTGATATTGTACTTATATTTCTTAGCTAATGAAAACATGTAAGATGGAAAACATGGCAGTAAATAGTTAAACACAATGCTGTAACCATGGATCCATTGTCAATTCTTAAGTAGCATCCATCATTATTCATTAGCTAGCTACTCAAGCTTTTCCTCAAATTGAAAAAATTGTCTACTTACTAGCCATGGTACTATGTGTGCAAAAAATTTGGAAAGAAAGGAATGTAAAAAGGTTTGAATCCAAATGCAAAACCGTAGATGCACTTATCAATGAGATTCAAGAAATTATTTTACTAAGGAACCTTGCAACTAGTTGTAGTTCCTCTTTACACCTTTTTTTGAACCTCTAATCCGTGTACTACTTACAAGATAGAATTTTGTAGGTATTTTCAATGTGCTATTTCTGTTGATGAGGGTTTATCCCATGAATTTCCTTTTAGGGATGTAATTTTCATTATTTATTAATTCATTCCTTTCCTTTTAAAAAAAAAAAAACTCTCAAGTAAATTCTTATTTTCTGGTTCAGGTGGAAATTTCACTATTTTGTTCTTACTTCTATTTCATAGTATGTTGGGTTTTTGTAGGAAATTATTTTACTCAAAAAGTAAAAGAATGTTTTACAGTACAAAATTTCCTTCAATGAAAATCGAGAGAAAAATAATATACAGTTATGGTTTCTAAAAGGAGTAAAATGTTCAAGGAAAAAGATAAATATGCAGGTTTAATCCATTTAGGAAGTATCATTCAAAACAACTCAAAATGACATAAAGGAACCAAACTTAAGAAGATGATGAAAATTGTCAATAAGTAGAATTAGCATAACTCAAGAAGAGAAAAATGAAAATTTGCCTTGAGTTTAATTGCAAGTTGACTACTAATAAAGAAAGATCCTTTCTTGTTCAATTGCAACCATGATTATAATTTAAAGAACCCAGTCTTCAATTGCAAGTAATGTTGTATTTTCATAGAGGCGTATATTACCAGAAGTAATGTTGTGTTTTCTTTCAGAACCAATTGTTTTAGAAACTAAAACTAATTCAATTTAATGAAAGTAACCCTTACAGCATGTTAATAATTAGACAAACCTTGAAACTTACAGACAAGAAGTCAATTGAAGATAACTAGTTGACAGATGCTTGCCTGAGATTGCGTTTAACATCAAGAGGAGACAAAGTGTAAGCAGATGCGCGGAGAAGGATGGGAGAATAAAAGATTAGTTTTTTATTTTTTTTAAAATTTATTATTTTAATATTAACAAAGTTATTTTCTTACATGGACAATTAATTTCACTTGTCATCTACCTGGATAATATAACAAACAACGTAGCTTGCCATATCAATGAACGACCAAAGATAGGCTATTTTTTAAAAAATAAAATTTCAAGCATTTTATTTCCACTTTTTAAAGTTCAGACGATAATTACAAAATTCAATATGACTCGATTTTTTTTGTTAATTAAACTTATATAAAATTGATTGTAGTTCTTTTAATATTAATGAATAATTGTATTTTATTTTCTATCTTATCAATCATTATACTTATTTTTTATCAAAATTCAATTCAAATATGAAAACAATGAAATTAGATTACTCAAATTTGATCTTTGATTAAATCCAATTTAGTTTTGATAATCTTGTATCAAATTAAGAGGATGCATAAGCCCAAAGTAATGAGTATAGTACCGTAATAATCAAAAAATGATATAGTACTTAAGAGTATAGTAATAATTTTTGGTATCGGCTAGTACCAAACTTTTCGAGACACCTAGAAACTCAGCTATATAATTGGACTAAAATGCAAAATTTCAAAAGTAGACAAACTAAAAAAAATTACATTAAACCCTAAAATGTGTCCAACGCAAAGAAAATGTAAGCTTTAGGTCTTCTCAAAATTTCAATCTCATCCTCTCCTCAGCTTGTCGAGTGTTGATTGTCGTCCCTCTTCTTGTCGCACGTCTTTGTTCTGTCGTCCTTCTCCTTTGTTCATGCCTGTCGTGCCTCTGTAGCTCGCACACTAGATCTATCATTTCGCCAGCCTCCATATTTGTTCCCTCTTATCACCTTTGCTATAGAATTTTCTCTTAGGAATAGAACGAAGCCAACCTTTCCTGTTTCTGGGGGATTGATTTCTTGTTGTCCCATGAATCATTTCCCTAGACTGAGATAAGGATAAGGAAAGCTAGTGACATCTAATATATAATATAAAGAAAAATATAACTTTCGAAATAATTTCCATCTAAAATGAATTTCAAAACTAGTGGAAGATCTGACTTAATACTGATAGCAGGTCGGGTAGTCACTAACGGAGACCCCAGGGGATCCTCTTTTGATGCTTTACTGCTTTCCTTTGTAAGCCTATCCACTACTGCTTGAGTAAGAAAATGACATAGAATAAGGGAAAGAGGACTCGATACAAACTGTTAGTAGCACTCAAATCAAAGAAAAATGCCACAGAAGTAGCTGCAAGTCTTTTAGCCATTGAGGCTCTTGCTATTGGTTCATATCCGTTGTTTGCAATTGAATCAGTAAGCGCTCAACCATTAGCCGTGCTAGTCTTTTCTTTGAGAGTTTCCATTGTTTGACTATCTGATTTGGTAAATGTTCCATTAACCGCTCTTTGCACGTAGACGATCTTTTGGAAGAGAAAAAGCTGTTAGGTTTGACATTAGAGCTGGTATTTCATCAGTTGCAAGTTTTTTTCCAGTGATGGCCTTGTCAAAGTATCCGCTTCTTTGGTGCTATCATCGTATATTCATAAGAGAAGAAAGATCGGATCGTAGGGTAGATTCAAGATATGCCAAAAGGTATGCCAGTTGATTGATTCTACTCTACTTTCCAGATTGGGTGAGTGTTAAGTGTATTTTTGTAAAAAAGAGTATGAAGGATCTAGTGGGTGTACTGTCTTACCTATCCACTCAAGGCGTTGCAAGTAAATAGTTTTTGAAAAATGCTAGAAATTGTGATCAACATTTTTCTAGTGCTTCAGTAGGGTTTGACCTTTATTTGGTATACTGAAACTAATGTCGTACAGCCAAAGCAGCGAAGCAGAAATTCTCGTAGAAAGATCCAAGTTTTCTCGTTATTCGTGGAGGGGTCGTGGAATAATTGAATTTTGTTTGAGTTCCATAGCCCCGATGTGGCGAAGCCCCCATTAGGTAAAGAAAAAAGGTCTCGAATTAGATGACCAAATGAGAAAAAATGACTAAAGTCGGAGAAGAGGCTTCTGATTTCAAAATCCAAAATGAAAAATTTGCTATCTCATTTCAAGGGTCTAAATTTTTTGTCAAAAATTCAGTAGTTTTGTGCTTGCTCGCTGTGTGTTGTTGTGTTTGTATGAAAATTGATTCCTTTTCAATTATGGAGGCTGCTTTTTGGAAGACATGATTATCCATTAGAGTGCTACGAGTCAAAAAATTTACATCATTTGAAATTAAAGATACAACTTAACAAAGGAATTGATCGTAGATTTTTTAAAAAACATAAGTACCTCTCATAAGATTTTTAAAGCATAAGGGGATTTTAGTGGAATTGATATGAATGATATCATTATGAATTTATACAAGTTTAGCCTTACCCTAATGTTGAAGTCTGAGCACTTAGTGCTTGATTTGGGTTGACCATCTGCTATAAACTCGATAAAATCAGCTTGGCCATATAACTTGACAACATTAAAGATAATCATTTAATTATTTTTATTTTGAGAAAAAATAATTATATATTATGACTAAAAGTATAAAATTATAATATTAGAAGTAAGGAATATATTATTGATTATTATTTAAACTTAAATAAATAAAATTGTTAAAAATTAATTATTTAAAACATATTATTTATTAAGTGTAACACATTTAGAACTTTGAGTTTTTTAAAATAAAAATTAACTTATTTGAAAATTAATAAATAACAAATTACTAACATTAGATATTAAAATAAGATAAATAAACTGATATTGATTTATAGATTGAATCAAATTAAAATTTAAAATTAAAATATGTATTCATTATTTTAATTTTAATTTTATCTAAAATTACGATTTTTTATAAGAATTTATTAGGGTGTAAGCAAGTTGAATAATTTGTGTTCGACCCGTGGTTTTCCCTTTGATCCTCAAAAATTTCTCGTCTTTTCCTTTCATTTTACTATTGTTGCCCTTTAATATGTTGTCATATTTAATTTAAATTACTTTTTTAAAAAAAGAGCACATTTCAATTAAGATTGTGCAAAAACACCGTACCTGAATCGGTTGAAAGTTAACGGATAAAACTTAGTTGACACTGCTTGGGCTAATCTCCAAAAAAATTTGGATTTAGGTTGGACTTCGATCCAAATAGGATAGTACATGTAGCTAATTTTTGTGTTGGCAGTCATCGTGGATAGAACGTAATTGCATTATATCGTTAATGCCCATCGTAACTTTTCTTCTTTATGTTGTTATCACCATCTCACCATCCTCTTTCATTATAACAACAAACAATAGTAGCATTAATCGATAATTCTGTCATATTATTCCACCAATGTGGCCACAAACTCAAGGCACAGTAGATACGAGTTAACCAATCATCCAAAATCCCAAAAGTGTTTGCCAATCACCGTATTGGTTGATTGGACTTCCTAAGACAAGTTTTCAAAACTCTTTTAGCACATGTTTGGTTGAGCTTTTGGAGGGTGAAAAAGTACTTTTTTTACCGCAAAAGCTATTTTTCAAAAAAATAAGTATTTGGCCATAAAATTCAAAAGTAATTTTTTTAATAGAAATGACTTTTTTAAAAACTAAAATACAGCTTTTTAAGACGCTCAAATTTGGAGCTTTTCAAAAGAGCCCCTCATTTTAGCTTTTTCTGGTAGACTTTACGATTTATTATTTGCGTCTTTACGTTTATAACATCCGGCGCTTTAAAAACACTCCGGAAACTTTTGTCTCTCTGTTTTTAATCTCTCTCTCATTTTTCAATCTCTCTCTTCTCTCTGCCTCTACTCTGCGATCTGGTCATTCTCACTTCTCTCTGTCTCTCCTCTGTGATTTGCGCTCGTGTACGAGCTTGAGCAAACTTACGCTGATTTTTACAAGTTCCACTTCATTCACATTTGTACTTTACTTTTTAAGATTTATTCTTTTATGTTATTACGAGTTCTTGCTTTTGGCTGTTTATAATTTACGAGTTCTTTGATTATGCTTCGATTTTGTAATGATGGTTTATGTCTTGGTGACCGCATGATTGGGTATGCATGTTTTCCATGGCTGGTTATCGAATTCAGGTTTTCGATGTTACGTAATCGATTATTTTGACTTAATTTTCTTGATTTCTATCTTTTAAAGATCAGCAAAAAACACGTAGTTAAGCATGTTGCATAACATTGTCCATTTGTTGTTCAACAAATAACAGAACACAAATTTCAAAACCCATTGTCCTTTTCAATGAATCTTTTGGACTATTAATAGTGTTGACGTAACCAATAAGAACGTTAAAAGCAGAAACAAAATGCAGTGCAAAGAAAAGCTAATTGCTTGTTAGCCTCATCCGCTAGTTATTTCTTCATGGCATCAACAGGGTCACCGTGTCCACCCTTCGAATTCTCAAGTAGTTATTATAGAGTATCTGGTAATGAGGTTGAGTGTGGTAGGCAGAGCAGCTTCTTTGGAGGCAAAGCAGTTCTTAATCAAAGTGTCAGTAGAATTCTAAACAATAATGATTATAACTTTGAATCTCAAAATTCAGATAAGTGAAGTTTTGTTCTGTTAAGCTTGACCATCTATAGGAACTTTCTTATAATATCCCAAGCCACATACCAACCTCTGATTTGTATCTTTGTTCCTCTTATGGTACATTCACAAATATTTATTTGATGCTTTGGCAATAAAGAAATAAAAGTCGTAAGATTCTAGATATAGTTAAGATTTTGTTTCTGCAGTCTTTGACCTTTAATTCACACTTTTGAACCATCGTGTATACTAATACAATTGTTTCCACCAACTTTCTTCCTATTTTTCAATTGTCAAATTCATGTTGTACAACTTGAACTAAAAGTAATGACAAGGGCACTATGCATTTGACCACCGTTTGCTTGTAGTTCTTATCCCATAAAGATCCATTATTTACATACAAAAGTTTTGTGTTTGTTTATGCTCATGATTATGCTGCTGAACAAATTCATGAATTGTCCATTTCCCATCTGATATATGATCTTTGCATGTGTTCATTCACATCATTAAAGAAGGTATATACCTAAAAGATGGAACATGTGGTTATTTGGAACTTATTGAGATGGTTAATCTGCAATACCTTCGTGGCAAATTATTGATCTGTATAAGAACTTCATAGAATTTGAATACATTAGGACCTGTAGATGCTTAAAATGTTGATGCCCTTTAGCTTGGCCAAAAGTCACTAAAAAGCTTTTATGTTTGTAATATGGTTAAAGTTTTAACCAAGTGACAATGATAGTAAGGTAGAATGAGGCTCAAAAGAGATGACTTGCTTTCTTAATCAACATGTGGATCATGGACCAAAGATGTGAAATTTATATTCAAAAGTGATTATGTTGGTTCTTGTGATGGATTTTTTTGGTCACAATAAACTGCTACTTTGTAATAGCCCAGACCACCCGCTTGCGGATATTGTCCGCTTTGGGCCTCGGTCTCTCGGGCTTCATGCCCTCATGGTTTTGTTGTTTCAGCGTGTAAGCCTCTTTAGGGCATTATCAGCTAAGATTTTCATGTTTATTGTATTTGGTGTGTACTGAGTTATTTAAGCTTATAGGATGATGTTATAAACCTGGGATGGTATTGTGTTGTATGAAACGATGTAAATTATGGATTTTGATTAATGTGATAACTTTTTGAGTTTAGAAAATATGTGATTGATGGTTTAGTGTGTGATGCCATGTTATGTACAGTGAAGGTGAGATAGTTAATATGTCATTTCTGATAGGCATGTTCACGTGTATCTGATGGACACACGTGCATATGTCAGTTGGGAATGAGGTGTTACATACTTGAAAATAATTAGTTGGTTAGATGCTGAAGTTTATTAACCTTTTCTTCACTATGTAGTGAAAACTTTTTGTTTTGATCCTCTTATAACTAAAATGTATAACTCAGAGTCATGAAATTCCCTTAATGCATGCAAGTTTTTTTCATGCCTGTTAGATCTACAAAGGGGTTTTCAGTAGTTTTAGCAGATATACAAAGGGTTTTTGGTAGTTTTTTCTGCTCTTTAAAGAGACTGGAACTAAGAACATATATAACTTAATGATGTCAGCTTCTTTCAATCTTTTGGAAATTCTTTCTAAATCCTAAATTGTGGTACTGAGAGCGTGAATTTTTCAATTTTTGGTCCAACAAAGCCTGTACTGTATCGATGATGATGATGATGTATTGTACCTGATTAGTATATCAACTTCACATATATCTATGTCATTTTGGTTATGCTTTTATATTTTCTTATACTTGCTTAATTCATTGTTATATGCTGTGGGGATTTCGTGGTTGAAAGAAAATGTCAAATCCAAGTCAAGATATTCAAGGTGGGGATAAATTGAAAAAAAGGGTTAAAGCGGACTGGAATGATAGAACTCTTGATCAATGAAGAAATCAATGAAAATGAAGACGTTGTAGAAAATCATTTAGACGAGCCACAAAATAACGAGAATAATGGTGCAAGGGAACATATTGCAAATCTTCATGTATTACAATAAAATGCATAATTTATTATGTGTTTAACAATTTACTCAACTTGAATAATTATTTTGGGATTATAATATTATTTAGCTTTTTTATATGTTTTAATATTCATTTTTGATATTAGTTTTATTTCCTACAAGAAAATGAGACATCTCTTTAAATATTTCCTACAACATGGAAGTAAATTTGTCAAACAATTCTAAAGTAAATGTAAACCCATTTCATTCATGAAAGACCTAATAGTAGTTGAATTATTTCAAATGAAATGTAAACATAATATATATTGTCCTCTGCATATTGTCTAATATACTTTAAATATTATTTATATACATAAATAATTTTTATTACAAAATAAAGTATAGTTAAAATTCATAAAAGTGCTTTTTATTTTTAGTTGCCAAACAGTTTACTGTATGAAGCTCTTTCAAAAAAGTTGTTTTTTTAATTGACAGCTAAATAGTCAACTAGCTTCTTAGAAAAGCTCATCTCAGAAAAGTTCTACTGATAAAAGCTCTACTGACAAAGGCTCTACTTATATAAGCTCATCCAAGCAAGCACTTAGTTCTTTCAAACATCAAAATACAGTCCTTTGACTAAAAATTGATCTAAAACTATTTCAAAGGTTCTTAAGAAGAACATCGATGTATCAAGAGGTTTTCTTTTTAAACCTTTCCAAATTTTTCACTTATTTTGACAAAATATGTACAATATACTATAAGTGTAAATGATCATGTAATTATTAAGCTCCTAATTCATTAAAGTGACCAAGATAAGGTGGTAAGAAGTTCTATAATAATTTGTTTAAATCTTAAAATGATTGATTCTTCCTTATTTTTATTTTTTCAATTGAATTTCCTTGAAACTTTCATAAGTTGCATATGTGCTCTACTTTGCTCATTTTCTTTAACCTTTAATTTTTTAATTGACTTAATTAGCTTTTTTGCTTACTTTACCCTTCCATTGAGCTTAATCTTTCATATATTAACTTAATAACGCTAATAAGAAAAAATTTATTGTTAGTAACGTGTTTCATTATCATCAAAATCATGGGTTAGAACCTCTTTTAGTCCAACAATCTCCCCCTCTTTTATGATAAAAATATTTGGTCATATTATGAAAAACAAGACATTGAGTAAGCATCCTTTATGCATATATATATATATATATAGCTTCAATATCATTACGCTCTTCCCCCGTTTTCCTTGGGTATATGATATATAAATATATAAGCATTAAAAGAGAAAAATAAATAACTCCCCTCTCACCTCTTAAAAATCTCCATATATGGTTCAAGATTACATGTAAAGTACTTTTTAAATAGTAAAAAATTTATTAAAAAACTCATATACTAATTTAAAGATCAATAAACATTTCTTCCATCTACGAGCATGTAACCCTAATCGAGAACTAACTGCTCAAAGATGGAAGAAGGGGTTTCTTAAGGGCTGACCAAGCTATCTGTAGCGTAGATTAGAGAGGAAAACGAACACTCTCCCCCCTTCCCTAATTTGGTATGCTCTGGTGGCATAAGGAAAAAAGATAAACGAATTTACCCTAAATGCATAATTGTCGAGATGTTTGCTAATGTAGGCTTGCTTGGTTCATACGGTGTCGTTGTGTTAAGAGGAGACTTTCATCTTTTGCTTTATTAGTCACGAACTCTATTATACATTTCTTTATTAATTACAATTCATTTAACTTTTCAAAAAAAAAATGACTTCACTCCCAAAATATGCTTGCCAAGTTACTATGCTCAAATATTATCAATATAAGAGCAAATGTATACCTTTCTTTTATATAACCAATCTTTAAATTCTTCCCTTCCTTCCTTTGTTTAACAATTGGTCTTTTAATATCAATCTCTTTATCTAAATCATGTGAGGAATCTTGGCGATTTTATTTTTGAAATCTATTGTTGGTGATCCCATTGTTATTCCTTATTTGACATAGATGAAAGTGATAAAAATTGATGGTATTTATTTAATGCCATTTGATATTCACCTACAAGTGATAGAGGTCATCATATTTTAGGTGCACGTACAAACTTAGGTTTATGGGGATTAGTTCGTAAACCTTTTTTCAACTTATATCTTTTTTAGTTTACAATTTTTTTGGTCTTCTTTACTATCTTAGTACAAGATTATAGGTAAGTGGGCATGTCATTTTACAAGTGTAATGATAAGTAGAGTGCCAATCGTAGAAGGATAAAGAGTACTAAGTCTAACCCTTCTATAATTACAATTATTTATTTAATAGTTAAAAGTGTGGTTGATTAACATAATTCTAAATTAAACTAAATATATTAAGATACACTAGAAATATCACAAGTAGTTAATCAAAAAAAAGGAATTGAATATGATATAACATTTATAATAGAATTCTCCTTAGCATCATTTTAGACTATTGATTCAGTTACTTATAGACTTTAATATTTGGATTATCACAGTCTCCTATTCTAATAAATTTTCACCTCTTGATGTACAACTAACTATCCCAATTGATTAATTGATATTTTCATATGAGTAACACCTTTAAAAATGCTCTAAGTTTCTTGAAACTTGATAAAAGGTCACCTTAACATTAGAAACATTATGTAGTTTTACTTCTACCACCTATTCAATCATCACTATCAGTGCCTAGGTTAATATGCAAGTAGGATCTTTTGAAAACATCTAATGAAAATTATATGAGGTTTAAACTTTCATTTGTACCTAGTTAACATTAAGTTTAACTTAAATATTACACAAATATAAAACTCTTTTATAAAAATAATGAGATCGACCTATATAAAGGTAAATAGAGTTAGCCACAAATCAACTTTAAAATAGTAAAATCAAACAACAAATTTGAAGAATTCACATAAGTGGTTTTCCTAATGAAGATATCAATTTCTTAATGTGGTTATAGATCTCTCCTTATTTAAGATGACTACTTATCATGTTATAAGGCTTTTCTATCTCCTACAATTACTTACCCTAATTATAAATTGAAAATAACTAAAAGAAAAATAAAAGGGAGACTCCTTAATTAGGGTTTATACCACCATTTATATAAGTTTTTTGTCATATACATAATCTGGGAATATGTCTAGATAATCCTTGTTTAGAGAGAAATACAAGGACAAACACGCCCGTGTTGTACTTATATACTCCTTCATAAATTATCCATTATATGACATAACACCCCATCTGTATGTGTATTAAGTCTTATCTTCGCTTTATATTTTTAAAGAGAGGAACATTCCATCGCACACGATTATGTACCTTGCTATATTCGATATTCTTTGCACTTTATTTGACACAATCTATAATATGCTCATATTTGATATCATATTTAATTGATGATGATCTTTCTTTTTATTTTACCTTTAAAATACATTTAATCTTTAAACAACATCATTCTTAAGCAATATCTCCATAATTACCCAAAACATAAGATAAAAGCGATCAAATTAAGGAAAGTTGGATGGAAAAAGTAACAAATAATACGTAATATATATTTTTGTTACACACACATCAAGTAACTCCATACTTAGATTTTTGCTTATCCTTAAGCAAATTAATATTAATAACTATCAACTTAAGCAAGCTTCAATTCCAAAAATATACAACAACTCAACTAAAATAGATAAGAGTGATCATTATTCTCTTAATCATATTATTTATAAACTACTTAAGTTTTTGAAAATTACACCACTTATAATTTAATCTTAACATAACCTAATAATTTTTTAATTACCAACTCAATTTAAAAAATTTAAACCTTTATAGAAACTATACATAAAATGAGTAAATTTTTAACTAATAGGTAATTAATAATTGAAAACAAACTAACACAATTATTTTTTAAAAGTAATTATGAAGCATGATGAGCTTGTTTAAAATGACATCTTAACCTTTTGACATAATGATAAATACTTTATCATGAGTACCTCAAGTTACTCAGTTAAGTTATAGTTTCAAATGACTATTAACATTGCTCTTAACTTTAATCCATTATATAGATCATAATCATCATAATAAAATTTATTTTAAAAAAATTTAAAATAAGCATTAATAAGAAATCTCATAATGGAGTTACAAATGGTCTTACAAGTCTAGCTTTAGGTAAAATGACCTACATATTTAGTAAATTTTTTCATCACCTATCTATAGATGATCAACTATATTCTTTAAGCTCAGATTCTTTGATTGTAGTTTTTGATGTCGTTAGATACTAGATGTTGTTCTCTGATCCACCTAGTAAGCTCAATCTTCATTTGTGTTTTGCTTCTCTCACTTCCCTTATAATATATGTTGCTCCATTCCTTCCATAGGTAAGATGGTTAAACTGAATATAATTTCAATTGCCACACATTCCGCTCTTATAAGTTATCTACTTTTATGTAACATGTAAGCCAACTCTTTATAGTTTAAATATAGGAAATCCATTTGAACTACATCCCTGATTGCATGCCATATTTCCTTAATGACTCCACCATTGAAAAATAAGTGCTCAATTATTTCCAAATCCTCTTTGCATATCAAACATATGCAAAAGAAATTTATAAATTTGATTATGTCTAGTGTAAAGTCTTTGTTTTAATTAGAAGCCACAAAAAAGGAAACCTTAGGGATTATGTTGCAACTCAATCTCTATTATTCTATAATTGTACCGTTATCCTTTAGTAATTCCTTAGTAGAGCCATTAGTATATCCACTAAAACTATGACCCGAACATATGTATTTATCTTGTCTCATATGGTTAAGTTGATGATCTAGTAGATGTTAGATTATATGATCAGATACTCATTGCCATTCATTACTACTTATCCATGTTTTGACTTTAGAGTTTAAGATAAATATATTACTAAATGATAGCCATATAACACTATGATATATTGAGGCTAGCTTACTCCAATTATCATCAAAGAGGAAGGTAGTTTTCTCATTTCTAATTTTACCCTGAAAGTGCCTTCTTCATTCATCCTTTAGCTTAATAAATTTTTAAGAAACCATGAATACTAAGCTCCTAAAGGGTTATGCCTTTTAGGTTATAGGTCTCCATCCATTTCACCCATAGAGATGTTTTATTATTCATTAGATCCTAGAACCTTTTGCCAAGGAATGCTTTATTACTATTACTAATCCAGGTAAAGTCGAGTCCTCTTTCCTTTAGTGGTCTATATACTTCCTACCAGGGAATCTTGGAAGGAAACGATCCTACTTTCACTCATGTTTAAAGATATGTTCTTAATAGCTTCTTTATAATCCCTTATCACACTCTTTGAAAGAAAAAAGTGAAAATACTAGTATACCTGAAGGGAGTTCATGATTGTTTTTATCAATACAATTATCCTTATAGTGGATAGTGTTTTATTACACTAGCTTCATATTCTCCTTTGTAGCTTTTTAATTAAAGCTATACTATCTTTTAATTTAATCCTTTTTGTAGAGATGGGTGGTCCTAGTTATTTAAAGGACGAATTTAGTGTTTAGAGACTTAAGATATTTGCTAGCCATCCCTTTTTCAATTGAGCACTTTTTGAGGTAATTAGGTGGCTTTTCTATTTATTAACCTCCAACCTTGATATTTCTTTGAGTACATTTTATGAATCCATCAATAGACTTATTGAAGCATAATTAGCTTTTAAAAGTAGAATTAGGTTATTTGTAAACATAAAAGAAACCAATCCCATTTTCTTGTGTTTACTATAGAACTTAAAGTTAGATGAAAAGTTTGATTATGTATTGATTTTTCTCTTAATCAACTTATGTAATGCTTCTATGTAAAGGATGAACATGTAAGGTGACAAAGGGTCACCTTGCCTTAACCCTTTTACATCTAGAAATAAAATAGCTAGCTCTCTATTAACTAAGACGCTGAAAGAAGTGGTAGTGATGCATAATCTTACGCAATCTCTAAACTTCTTACGAAAATTGAAAGCCTTATTCAAGTGTATAATGAATTCCTAATTGAATGTGTCAAAGGCTTTGTAAAAGTCAACCTTTTTAACATAATTTTAAGGACATTCTTCTTGGAATATCTTTTGAAAAGATCTTGAGACAAAAGGATGCTATCTCTAATAAATCTCCACTATGTAAGGGTTCTTTAGGAGTTACTGATTACGGATTTGAGGAACTTCTTTATTCTGTTAACAACAATTTTAGAGATGATCTTGTATAAGAAATTATAATAGGAGATAGGTTTAAATTCCTTCCAAGAGTTAGGATTGGTTATTTTTGGAATCAAGTAAGGGATATTATTATTTAATTTCTTAAGCATCATAACTTTTTTTGAAGAATTCTATGATGGATTATGTAACTGTAGTCTTTAAAAGAGGCTAGGTTTTCTAATAGAAGTATCCATTCAGATTATTTGATCATGGGGCTTTTGATGGATTTATGTCAAACATCACCTTTTCAATCTCCATTGGGCTAACTAGTTTGCTCGTGTCTTCCATATCTTCATCAAAGATTTGGTTGGAGATGAAATATTTTAAAAGGGAATTGATAAAAAGCTTAAATATAGAATTTCAATTAAATTCCTAAAAAAAATAGTAGCCTCTTGTTGAGCAAGTTTTAATTTATTTGAAATGCTCAAAATACTGCAAGTGCACAAGTCACGAGTGTAGTATAAGAGGTGTCGATCCCTCGAGGTGTTAGTGAACTAATTGAATTCTAAGTTGTCTAAGGCCTAAAGGATAATTAAAATGAAAAGAAAAACTAAACAGAAAAGTAAATACGAGAATATGGAATGATATAAACAAGAATTCTATATTAAGCAAGGAAATTAAATTAAGCACCCCCAATTTGACAATTGAAAATCAACCAAGAAGAATTGACTAATTATGAAGGAGGGGGATTTATCCTATCATCAATGCTAATCTAGTCACTTATGTGTTAATATGGTGTCGGTTCTAGACTATCGAGGGATGGATTACTCTCTCTCGAGTTATAATCACTAAAAACTAATTGATAATCCCTAATTAAGTCGAGTAACTAAAAATGTAATTTCTCAATTAACGATCAACCCATAACCTAATTAGTTCTTAAGGGTTCTAATGAATAATTGTGTCCTCATATAGGATCTCTCTCCATACAAATTACCGATTTGATTAATCGCGTGGTCTATCAAGTTGCTTAACTCTCATTAGTCCAACCCAGTCATTTTTATTTAGTTTACCCTCTCAGTTTATTACAGAAACATGCAAGCATTGAAATTAATCACAACAGCCAATCAATCAACACAAAAGAAAACTAGATTAACATTGAATCAATTCAAAATCCATAAAGAGTTTAGAACATCATCCAATCCAAACCCATCATCATCATCACATTCATCGAATACATTCAAAGAAAATAGTAATAAGATGAAATGGAAATGTCACTTGGAAAGGATTGGGATGGCCTAGGAATGTAGCAGTTGTAGCAGCTCACTCCTTTCTCTCCTCTTCTTCCTCTTCTCTCTTCTTTCTTGAAGGTTTTTCAAAATGTAGAAAAATGGAGGCTCCTTTTGGGGATCCATCTCTTTCCTTGATATAGTTTTTCCAATCAAGGTAACCCTCGGGGCTTTTCTTAGTCCGAAAGGTCTGAAAAATTTAAAACTAGAAGCATGACCGAGTCTGTCAGTGCGCAGTCCATGATCGTGTCCTTTAGTGGCACGATCAAGGCTAGGATTTTGTCCTTTTGTTAAGATCTTGGCAGATTATGCCATGATCGTGGCTCCTTGCACCTGCTTCTATCACGATCGTGGCCCTAGGTTAGCTCTTGGGTCTTCTATGAATCTTCTCCGTTTTCCACTTTTTTCCTTGAAACACTAATAAACACATCAACACGCCTCAAAATAAAAAATTGAATTAAAAGTATGCTTTAACCCATAAAACACTCAAAGCACAAATATCTACTAACTAACACAATTTTAACCTAAACATGCACTAAACAACCAAATTAACAATAAAATACAAACTAAACTACCCATAAAAACACAATGAAATCTATAACATCACCTCCTCTTTTAAACCCTTTTGAGAAGTGATAGTTTGTTCAGTAAGGTTTGGGATTGATAAAATTTTGTTTATGTTCTTCTTATATAGGATATAATCAAAGAAGAACTTCAAGTTTTTATCCCCTTCTTGAAGCCAATAGATTTTGGACCTTTAGTGAATTAAGGAATTATGATGTGATAGGGCCTGTACATATTTACTTAAGGCTTCATTTTATTTGTTAAGAAAAGTCCTATTCATAGGACATTTGTCCAGCTCAATTTAAACCTTTATTAATCTTTCATTTTAAACATTTGTCCAGCTCCATTGTATTACTACCTCAATCTTTGTTTTTAAGGAGCTTCAATTCCTCCTTGATTTACCTTAGCTTCCTTACACAAATGTTAGACTTATAGTGCCTAAAGTTATAAGAGAGAGCTTTTGTATAGCCTCTGAATATCCTTCCCTCTCCAACAAATAGTTGTTAAATTGAAAGGGAAAATGTTTCTTGCTCTTATAGTACATGTTATAAACTAATATTTGGATATGATTTGAAAAAACTTAATTACGTAAGTCATTCCCCATTCTCTATGGTACTATCTAACCTTTTCTTGATCTTCCAATGTCTATTTCACTTGTTATTTTAATTAAAAGTTGAGCCTTCTAGTTTTAGGTTAATAACTTCAATATTTCCACCCATTCTTAGAAATTAGTTGAAAAATCCTTCGAGTTGACATTCCCTTTAGCTTTAGAATAACAGAGACTGCTATTAAAGTCCCCAATGATCAATTATGGTTCCTAATTAAGTTGTCGCTTAGTTTAACCTATAGAGATTTCCTTTAGAAAGTGAAGTTTAACCCATACATAAAAGTTACTACCATTTCAATTCTCGTCTAAATATAATGCACCTCCAAATACATTCATTTATCTATAGCTTTAAGCATTTGGATACTAGCTATGCTATTATTAAAAGCAACTATCACCCTACCAAAATGATGCTATTGGTGGTTAGAAATAACTATCCATATACTTACCAAAACATTTCGATTAGATATCTTTTCCAATCCAAACTTTGTCTCCAATAACCTGATTAGCACCGCTTTATTTTCAAAAGTAAAATCCTTCAACATTTACTAGTTAGAGGGTTATTTATCTTCCTAACATTTTAGTAGATTATTGACATATTTGGGTGGTGTGTTTAGGTCCTTTGGACCTATTTTTCCTATCTGGCGTCCTCTTTTTACCAACCTTAAAATTCTCTTACTTTGATAGTGGTGCTTTTACTATGATATAAGTACATATAGTTAGATTAACCAAATATTCCTCACTTTGGATAAGAACTACTTCATCATTGTTCTCTTTTAAGGGCTCAATCAAATTTTCTTTATCTTCTAGGCTACCATTTTTTTTAAGGTTTGAATTGGAACTCAACTTATCAGCTTCCAATTCTTTAGATCTTTATGATGGCTTCTGATCTTAGAGGCGACTTGATTAAACTCCTCAAAAACTAATTCTATTATCATCAATTCAATATTCAAATAACCAAGTTCTCACACAAGGTCTCTCATCGAATGATGGTTGACTTTTTAATCATGCGACATATTAATCTACCAACTATCGTTGCATAAATTAATCTCACTCTCTCGATTATTGCTAAGGTATAAAATGCACCATTAACACAACATTGAAATTATATTGAATGAATTGAAAATAGAGTCATAAAATAATTCAAAAACAAACCCTAATCTAGAAATTTAGAATAGAAATAAAAATGAAGAACATCATCAAATTCAGTTCATACATCAAGTTTAATGAAAATAGTAAGAAGAGAGAAAAAAGAAATTCATTTGGAACGTGAACTCAAAATCTGGAAATCTTCAATGGTCTCTTTGATGCTCCTTCTTTGATCCAATAATGCAAGATGATGGTTGCTCTTTTTTTAACATTTTATATTCTTAAATAGTTCTTAAGGTTTTTAGGGTTCTTTTTAGGGTTACCCACTTAATTTGATTCCAAAAATAGCCTTAAGATGTTAAAATTGCAAAAAAAGTCGTGTGTTGGAAAAGCTGAAATTCGTTAGAATTGCGGTCTGCATTCTCTGTCATGATCGTGATCTGCTTCTATACTTCTAATTCTTTTCTTTTTCTTTAATTTCCTATTTCCGTACACTTAAACACACATCACACACCTCTTGAAACATAAAATTAAGATCTAAATCATGTTCAAAACTGCACAAGCACTAATAATAACATAATATACAAGATAATAATCTAAGAAATATTCAAACCTAATCTCTGGTATCAACTATTCTTCTTCCTCTCACTCTTTTAAAGATTCAACTTCATCAAATCTCCCGAATGAGTGACCTCTTTCAAATTCTTTAATACCTTATTATTGTTGAATTTCACTTGTTCATCTCCAATCCAAAGGATGAGGTTGTCTTCATGGACATCTATTAAAGCTTTTTCGGTGTTCAAAAATGGTATAGCAAGGACTAGCGGATAATTTTGATCCTCTTTAAAGTCTAACATGAGAAAATCTATAGGAATTATAAACTTGTCTACTTTTATATGCACGTCCTCCATAAAGCCTAATGTTTTCTTTATCTATTGGTCTGCCAAATGAATATGCATAGATATTGGCTTCACATCCTTTGGCCTCAGTTTCCCAAAAATCGACAAAGGTATAAGGTTTATACTTGCACCCAAGTCCCATAAACATTTTGAAATCTCTAAATTACCAACTAAATAGGCTATTATAAGGATCTTTGGATCTTTTAACTTTGAGGGCATATGGTTAGTAATTATGGAGCAACAAGTTTCTGTCATGGCTACGGTTTGTTCATCTTCCTAAGTCTGCTTGTCAGATAATATGTGTTTAACAAACTTCACATACTTGGGCCTATGTTTCAACACTTCTACAAACAACAAGTAAATTTGCCATTTCTTTAGCTTTTTCATAAACTTTGCGAATGGTACATCCAATTCATTCTTCTGAAGTCTTTGTGGGAAAGGTATTTTTGGTGAGTAAGGTGGAGGAGGAGTATAGGGAGGATCCTTATTCTTTTCATCATCCTTTTTCTTTTTCTCTTACTCTTCCATAAAGTGGATCCCATCTTGTCTTTTTGCTGGTTCTTCCAGCTCTTTCCTAATCCTAAGTGTGATAGCCTTACCTTACTCTCTTAGATTTACTTCCATGTTGCTAAGAAAGTTTTCCACGCTTCTCTTACATAATTCATTAGCTGGCCCATTTGAACCTTTAGGTGGTGAACAGAAGAGGTATGATCTTTTATTATTTGCTCAAACTTCCGTTCCAGTCTCTTCTGGGTCTTTCCCATGTTTATGAGCTTATCTATGATCTTTTCCAATTTAGAATCCCATGAACTGGACTCATCTTATTAAAGTCCTAATAGGTCTTGATTTCCCATGTGAGTCCTTACATTGTTAGACGAGCAGAAATTTGGATGGTTTTGCCACCCTAGATTATACATGTTCAAATAAGGATGATTACTTTCCCAACCAAATTGTTCTTCATTGAACTTCAATTATGCCACATTATTGTTTTCCACTAGGAAGCAATCAGTTGTGATATGACTCTCTTGTCCACATGGTTTGCATCCTTACTGAATTACTTTGAATGGAGGGAACTAGGCGATTGTCAAGTTGTTCAATTCCTTAGTGAGGTTGTCGATTTTGCCCTGCAATGTTGTCATTGAATCTACCACAATCATTCCTTCTGAATCTGAGAAGGTTAAATGCTATCTACTTCATTCCGATGTTCAAAGACAACTATTGTTCTTTATCTCTTTAAACAAATTATGTGTTGCTTCTACTGGTGATCTTGAAATTCCTTGATGATAGGCATTGAACCCTGGGCTCATAAAGTCCATAAGGGTCCTTCTCTTTCCATGATGTTTTTCATCCATCATCGTTCTTTCTATCTCTTCTTGGCATTTAAATTTTTGGATTCTTTATTGTTGCCTTATGATGTCCAAATTGATTTGTCTTCTACATTGCACCCAAATTTCCTTCTCACTTTTTTATAATTTCTTGTGATTAGGTACCACATTCATAAGAAAGGGAAATAATTCCTTAAAACAAATGAATTCAAAAAGTCCTAAACTAATTCCCTAACAATGGTGCCAAAATCTTATTGAGCAAGTTTTACCTCTAATAAAACCCTCAATAGCCGTAAGTATATAGATCGTAACTTATAGTATCAAAGGTGTCGATCCTACGAGGAAATAGTTAAAACTAAATTAACATAACTTTTTCAAAGGAGATAAAAGATGATTTCAATAAAATAATAACAGAAAATTAAAACAATTAAATTAAACAAATAATCAAATAACAAATGAGCTACCGCAAATATAGAGGAAAATCAAGGATGACGCTTAGGATTTATTCTATCATTATTTTATTCCTTTAACCCCTATTGATCTAGATCTTCTAAGGGATTGACTACTCTTTCTCAAAATCTAATCAATTAACCCTAATTGAATATGAAAAATCCAAAATTACAATCTCTTAATTCACAACTCTTTCCCTAACAATTTCAATTAGTTTTGATGTGATCTATCGAATAACCAAGTTCTCACGCAAGATCTCTCTTCGAATGATGGTTGATTTTTTAATCATGTAACATATTAATCTATAAACTCTCGTTGCATAAATCAATTGGATTACTTTTGACTCACTCTCTTGACTTATTGCAAAAGTATAAAATGCACCATTAACACAACACATAAATTATATTGAATCAATTAAAATCAAAGTCATAAAATAATTCAAGAAAAAACCCTAATCTAGAAATTTAGAACATAATAAACATGAAGAACATCATAAAATTTGGTTTATATATCAAGTTTAATGAAAATAATAAGGAAAGATGAACTTGATTTGGAACCTGAACTTAAAATCTTGAAATCTCTAATGCTCTCCTTAATGCTCCTTCTTTAATCCAAAAATGCAAGATGGTGGCTACTTTTTTTTAATGTTTTATGTTCTCAAATAGTTTTTTAGGCTTCTAGGGTTTACCCATTTAATTTAGTTCAAAAATAGCCCAAAATATTAAAATTACAAAAAGAGTCGCATGTTAGAAAAACTGAAATTGTTGTTTACACTCTCTGTCATGATTATGACTTGCTTCCATACTTCCAATTCTTCTCTTCTCTTCAATTTCTTGTTTCTATACACTCAAACACACATCACACACCTCTTGAAACATAAAATTAAGATCCAAATCATGCTAAAAACCACACAATCTCTTAGAATATAAACAAGCACTAATAATAACATGATTCTAAGCCTATAGACATGATAATCATCTAAAAAATTCTTAAAAGAACACTTAAAAATTTATCAAAACATAGTATAATTTACACCTATCACCTACCCTATCCTCTTGAATTATGTCTCCATCCCCAAGTCCCAGAATAGGGATGGAATGCAAAAGTCCTTTTTAAGATCAATATTGACATAGATTTTCACATATCCTACTTGAGTTATCTCAGCAGTGATGGCATCCATAATTAGTGGTTTACCCAAGAAGTTTTCTATCACACTAAGTCCTTTAGTAGACTAGTATTCTAAGGGAACTTCATATATGTTAATCTGTATAGGGACATTATCCTTCTTGATGTTCTCTAGATTTATTCATAGAGACCAAAATTAAAGGAACAAAGAAGTGTCTTGTAAGTGTTAGGAACCTCTCTTAGGATTTCTTTAACATAGTTAATGGTATCAAACTTGAACATAATTAAATTCCCCTCTAAGAGAATGAATTATTTTAAACCAAAATTTTTCTATCATTTCAGAGCCTTAATTCAAATGATAGGGAATGGAAGCTACTTTCTAATAAAGAAAGGAACTATTGTTATTTCCCAGTTATGTGCACCCTTGAGAGTTTTAGATGTTTAGAGTTGCTAAGGTTCTTCCATAAATTGTCTTTTGGAGGGGGGGGGGGGGGGCAAAAAAA